>WBMW01001327.1:153963-266370 GCA_013396635.1 Penelope pileata
TAACAAGTCATATTGCTTCCATATATACACCTTATTTAAAAAATTCCCTATCTTATCCTGGATGACATGTTTGATTAACTGCGTACTTCTTACCAGCCCTTCACTTGGCTTGATGTTTGCAAGCTGGATCACTTCAAGGTGGGCCGACTGGGAAACCAGGGGATCAGAGGAGAGCGAGATAATGTGATCACAGACGCCAGAGAGCGTTTTACACTAGGAAGGAAAAATAAAGCAAAATGTCATAATAAATATGCCACTACTAACTACTTGGATATCAATCTACAACTTAAAACGTCACATTTTTAAAGTACATACTAACTCACTCAGGAGGAAAGACCTCATTAGTCAGCAAAATAACACAAAATCTGGTTTTGTGATGACATAGTGTCAGATCAGGGAAGGAAAAGAGGCAAATACAATAAAGACAGAAAGGGACCATGTGATCTGCTGCTATGCCCTCTCAGGGTGAGCTATCTACCTCTGTGCTGTACCCATGCAGACAGGGAGCACACGGAAACCTCCAAGACCCCCCTCTCCCCATATCTTTTGCAAAGACATTAAGTGCCCCCAGGCCCCATCAATTTCAGTTGAAAGTGCAGATGCTCAGCTCAGATGAAAATCAGGCTCTTAACAATGATGAGCAACTCCCATTAACTCTGAAGTTTATTTTGTACTCATAAAACATGCTAACTGACTTTGGACTGAGTTTCTCATGTTCTGCTGGTGCCAAGTATGATTTATTATTGCAGGAATGAAGATTACAATAAATAACCACTTCACGATGGGATAATTCTTAAACCTGTTATCCTTGGCAGCTTCTTTGCAGTAAGATAGAAATAAAAAAGATTCTAAAAGGGCTGGGGCTGTCAAATGGATACTTTCTATTTTCACGTCTCTAACTCTTGTCAGAGGCAGGAAAGCTGTAATAAATTATTTTCTAGCATTCTCTTACATTTCTGTAAGCAAGCAATTTTTGAGAGATTGAATGTTTTCTGTGGAATCCCCTTTCAGCATCCAAAACTGATATTGCAGTTCAGGTTTCCAAATGTGTGTTTTATCAGAGAATTTGGGGATTAGAACATTCTTCTGGTCCCACAATTGTGGATAAATCCAAAACAAGTTAAGTACCAGCTTAATTGCCCTCACATTCAAGAGATTAAAGTTAACCCATCTCTTCAAATGACTGAAACACAACTACACCCAACTGCTGCATCAAGACTGCAAAGTATATAAAGTATGGGTATCTACGACAATGTTATCAAAATAGGATATAAAACTGGATATAATTCACATTGACAAGTCACCCCCATAATTCCAATCGCCAAATTGCAGATGCCTTATGGATAAAGTAAAAATCTTAAGTGAAAAAAAAAAAAAAGAAAGAAATAATCCAGTGACAGTGAAAACTTAATCCTGTTGCAGACCATCACATAGAAATTTTGTCCTCAAACTTTACAAAGAGTTGGAAAATTTGCATAGTGTATAGATGGCTTATTTTATTTAACTCGTTACTGTATTTAGGAAGTTCCCAAGTAAATCACCTGTGACTTCTCTACAGCACTTTTCTGAAATGCTTCACAGCAGCTTGTCAGGTTTCTTGCACACCCATGGTCCACTCTAGCAACTCCTCTGTCTAAATCTACAATTACATTCAATGCTTTACTACATTTTCCCTAAGCTTCCCAGAATCCACTAGAGCTTTCACCCTGGCAGATACAAATGGAACAAATCATATAGGTGAGAGAAACGCTTAGTTTTTTATTAACGATATTTTCTTTGGTGGAAAGTAATGGACTGACATAATACATTGCACATATGCTACTGAATTAATTTGAATGAAGAAAAGCACATTGACAGTACACATTTGTTGCTCATTTTGTTCCAAACAATTTAAGAAGACATTACTTTTCAGCACAACTATTCAGCACAAACTGTATCACAGGCATTTATTTTAGTTTCACTAAAATCTGATGCCAGTACCACTCACCTTTTCTCTAAAGTGTTAGGTACCTTTTGCTACTTAGGAAACTAGATTTCTGATTATGAAAACGTTAGCAGGATCAGAATGCTTTATTGCACTTCAGTAAATGTTGATTCCCTATTGCAATATGATTCAAAAACACATGACTGGTCCTTCAGTAGCTAACAGATTTGTAAATAGAGTAAATTCATTTGGGGGCTATAGCTGCTCTTTAGCCCTGGATTGGACATCGTATTGGTACTTTGCAAGAATAAAATAAAATACTGTTACCCAAATTAATCTAGCATTTGTCCATTAACCATTTTTTTGACTCCAGCATAGAAAATGCCCTTCCCAACAGATGGTGATGAGTGAAAGAGCAAGGGGAAACTATGTCTCAGAAACTCATGGAAGACAGAGAATCATGCTGCCATCCAGAGAGACCTGTACAGACCGAAGAAATAGACTGACAAACATCATGAAGTTCAGCAAGGAAAAATGCAGAGTTCTGCACCTGTGGAGGTACAGCCCCAGGCATCAGGACATGCTGGGAGCTATGCTGCTAGAAAACAGCTTGACAGAAGAGGACCGGGAGTTCCTGGTGGATACCAAGTTGAACATGAGCCAGCAACGTGCCCTTGCTAATGGTCTCCTCAGCTGTGTTGTGCCAAGCACCATCAGCAGGGCAAGAGGTGCTCCTTCCTCTCTACTCAGCATTGGCAAGGCAACACCTATAGTGCTGTGAACAGTTCTGGGACAACTGTAAAAGAGAGCCCCGGACATACAGGAAAAAGTCCAACAAAGGTCCACCAAGATGATGAACGAACTGGTATACCTCTCCTATGAGGAGACACAGAGAGAGCTGGGACAGCTCAGGATGGAGAAGAGGAGGCTTGTGGGGGGAACCCATCAATGCACATAAGTGCCTGAAGGGAAGGTGTAAGGAAGATGGAGACAGACTCTTTTCATTGGTGCCTAGGGACAGAACAAGAGACAATGGGCACAAACTAAAACACAGGAGGTTTCCTCTGAACATCACGAAGCACATCTGTGCTGTGCAGGTGATGGAGCAGTGGCAGAGGCTGCCCAGAGGCTGAGAGGTCTCCTCCTTAGAGATCAGAAGACACCTGGATGTGGTTCTGGGCACCCTGCTCTGGATGTTCCTGTTTGGGCAGGGATTGAGCCAGATGGATCCAGAGGTCTCTGCTTACCTCAACCAGTCTGCAACTCAGACACCATATTTTAATACTAGAGACAGCCAAATAATAAAGAGTGTGTTAGCATGCTTGCCACTCACTATCCTTGTCAAAATCCAGGTACAGCTGCTGTAGCTTGTACTGAAGATAAAAGAGGAACCTATTCAATGAATAAGATACAGTTCCAGGAGAGAGATTTGCGTGAGCTATGCAGGTTCAGCAGTTAAGCCAACCCCTATAAATCTTTAAGCAATTCAAAAAGACATATTGCAGGAAAAGAGTAGGGGTAGGTGTTCTCTGATGCACAATGGAATCCACTAAGGAATAACTTTTCTAAGGAAATATCTCCGTACATCAAAGTGCTACATTTACACTTTTGGAGAAACAGACCTAAAATGACAAGCAGTTAATGGATACAGCACAGGAAAATGAGCATCCAATTGCTCCTGTAAACATCAGCAAGCATTAAAAATGCCTCACCTTTCTCAAGCTGCACTTAGCTTTCAGCACGTAAGCCATCCGAACAAAGGAAAAGGATTTGGCAAAGCCAAAAAAAGCAAATTACAAAAGATTAACTGAGAAAAATCAGCAGATGATTACATTTTCTCCTTTTGTTACACAGCCCCTTTTCTCACTATAAGCCTTACACTAATGACTTCAGTTTTCTTTTGCGATAACTCATCACTGCACTTTAGTAATAGATTCTCCCCTCTATTCAGTAACAAACGTATAATTGCAGGTTGTAGCTACAAGACAGTCTATACGTGCAAAGCTAAATAATTCAAAGGAGGATGAAAAATATCACTGAAAAGTATTTGTGTGGCAGAAATTCAAGGGGAAAATGCTTCCTTCCACTTTGTAGGCAACTAGTTTAAAGACCATGCTTTGTCTCTACCTATGTTTTTGGACTGCAGTGCATTGCCTTCTAACCATTTTACCACAATTTCTTCTTTCAGATAAGAGGATGAGGACAAAAAGCTGACTAAATTTTACTTGCATCTTTTCTGATTTTCTGTAGCTAATTCACTTTGTACAGGCAAAATGATGTCCATCTTCAGCATCACAGGGGATGTAGTTATGGACACAGCTAGCTTCAAAAGCCTCCACAGGCAGTGTTTTTTCCTCAACAAGCCATTCATCTATTATCTGTTCATTCAGAAAGCTCTAGGGTCACCCAACATTTTTGGTGAAGCAAAAAGGCTTCTATTTGTTCCTGCCCTTAATTTTACAGCGTCCAAGCATAAAACTATCTTGCCAAGTTATTGCAATATGGAAGCACCCTGACTTAAACACATTCCCAGGGCTGAGGGAAAAAAAAGCACCAGCCTCTCCCACAAGCAATCTACATCATTCAGATGAGGGAAGAGATGGAAATGAGACACAAAGAAATTCAGGGCTAAAAGTCAGAAAAAACATCTTTGTGATGTTAAATTTAGTATTTGAAAATAAAAAAAAGCTCAGTTAATTACAGCTGACTGAGATAAACCAACTTGCTACATGAGCATTCAGGATGAAGTCTAATTATTTAGAATAATTATTAATCAATTAATATTGGCCCAAAACATTTCTGGTACTGTAGGGAATAGCTGCAATTACTGAAGAATCTTAGAATCAACTGGGCCTATATACATTTTGTATATACATGAATTTTAATCAGCAAGATCAGTTTTATTTTGGATGCAGAAAGAGAGGTTTCTATTAGAGTGAGGTTTGCGGGGCTCAGTTTGCAGGGTATAGAATCTTGAAAGCAAGTGGGTAGTTACTTTTTCTTTTTTTCTTTAAAACATCTATTAAAATGATACCTTTGACAATGTATTCTTAGTCAATTACAACTCCACAACAAACATTCAAATACAGTGGGCAGGACTGAATTATTAGTACTGTGGTTTCTGTGCAAGACTCTTAGCAAAAAGAGAACATCCTGATCCATTACTTGTTCTTTCCTTTTACAGTTTAGTAACTTCTAAAGAAATAATTTAAATAGCTCTTGTTTTTCAAAAACTTTGGAGGATTAATTTCACTCTCCAGTTCTACTTTCTACGGTTTTGGAACTCAAACAACTGTACATTTTCAGGTATAGCAGCATAATTTAAGAGAACTAAATTAAAAAGAAAATTCAGCAAAAACTCGTTATTAATCTGACTGGATTCCAGCTCCTACTTTCTATAATTAGTCCTTCTTACTTTGCTCTCACTTTAATACTACACTGCTCCACATGGATTAATCTGAATTAGACATTTCTAGCATATACAGTCTTGAACACCAGGAAAGAATCAATGAATTATTTTTGAAAGATTTTAGACCTCCATTCAGGCTTTTGCAAACATTAACTCCCCAAATAAGCAGAACTGATACCCTTTTAAGCCAAGCAGTTTTCCATGCACTTTATCATCTCAGGTTAAGTTAATATAAAGATTCTGAACACAAACTAGCAAGAGTATACTAATTTCCACTTTTAAAGTAAACACCCACTCATGGCTTATAATTTCATATTTAGGCCAAGTATATTCTAACTATATTTAACCTGTACTTTAAAGTTAATATTTTATATTGCCACTTACTTTTGTTGGTATTATTTTCTGCTGATATTTATTTTCTGATGGTATTAATGAATTATTACAATTTTTACTGTTTACTTATTTATTATTACATGGATTGCTGAGCAAAAGGCAACCTGGAAAAAACCATATTGAGGAATTGGCAGCGGTAGAAACATGAAGCATTTCTCTGTTTTCATGAATATTTCAGAAGCATCAATATTTTTAAAGAGCAAAAACCAGCACATTATTCCTGTGTGGTTTTATGCTTCTTATCACACAGAAAAGAAGCGTTTCTATGAATGAATTCACAGTGTAAATAACTTTAAGAAATATGTGTCTTTAAAGTTGTTTTAACACACCTGCAATTCTAGGGCAGAAAATTATAGTAGAGACATTTTTTCCTGAAGGCACATTCTTGCAACTTCCGCTTAGAATAAACAAATAACATTGTAGTAGATAATTTTGTCTTAAAACTTCATCAGTTTTACATAAGACCTTTAGATCCATTTTATGTGTTCAGGTAAATTACACAGCCTAGTTTACTACTTAAACTAGCATTATGAGGGAAGCCAAAATGCTTTTATAAAGCATTTGAAGCTCCACTTGCTTGAAGAGTACACAAAAATATTTTTCTTGAATACAAGCTGGATTTATACATTTCTGTCACCACAGAATATCATTTCTTCAACAAAAGGTTGACTTCAGAATAAGTCTGTTGACATTAAAACAGACTATCTATGGGTAAGGTGATTCAGCAGTCTCTCCACACGAACTCCTACACTGTGATCTCAAAGAAAGAGGGCATTCAAAAGAAATTACTGCTGTTAGAATATGAGCAAATTAAGTACTTTTGGGCCCTATCTAATTAAAGTCAAATAATCTGTCATTTAACTGAGGATCTTGCCTACTTCACTATGCTTCAGATGAAAGTGTGAAGAATGAGTAACTCGTTGATGTTGGCAGTATGCATAGATGCACTTTGACAGCGGCAGAGGGATCTCGTGCCCTGGCTGTGCCCACAGACCCTGTTGACCCCAGATTCAGCCCAGATGACAGATTGGTAAGCACAAAGAAGGCTCATTCCACTGGGAATGGGGCAGCAGCTCCACAGGAGGTGTGCGCTTGCAGAACTCCAGCCACTGAACCACTGCACGAGTCCAAAATAACACTTCTAAGCACATAAATGAAGAGTACATTCAACCTAAAACATGGGTTCAACTTGCTCTGAAGGAAACCTGCAGGACTCCCAATAAGTGATATGAACAAAGAATAAACTACTTGTATCTAATGATCCCAAAATGGCAAATTGCTTGGTGTCCTAAAGAATAAGAGCACATACCTATTATTTATTTTTATTTCCGTAGTTGTAGTTACCTAGGTAAAAGAGAATCTTTTAAAATTTTACTTCAGTCCTTAGTGAGAGCAATGCCTTTCAACAATTATTTCTGTATGCTAATTACATGAACTGCTAATCAGCTGTAAGTCATTGCCTTCCACTTTTGGGAGGAACCTTGATTTTTTCTGTCAAGAAGAGAATGTGGTACATTAAATCATACAGGATGAGCATGCAGCTTTAAATTCAAGTTCCCCTGTAAGTCACTCCAACTGTACATTGGCATACGATCATTCAAAAGTAGCTGAATGCGATGCTAGCCAGACACGTTTGATACCAACAGGAGTTTGCATGGTTTGCTGATACAAAACGTACTCAGAGAATGGGTTTCCAGTAGTGTTTCGTCTTCGAATTTCAGAAGAGACGATTTATTTTATTAGAATACTGCATACATCTGTGTCCTCTCTCAATCTCTGCTAGTTTTTCCAGATTTCTAATTCAAGATTCTTTCTATGCCTTTATTAAAATTTACTCTACTCTTCTGGTATCAGAGAACCCTCTTATTAACATTCACCTCCAGGATACACAGTCTATAAAAAGAGATTTAAATTCTTAATCACTCTCCAGAATATCTTTAACCTGGTTTGCACTCCATGTACCGCCCTGCATGTGCGTGCATTCAAATATTTTGATATCTAATTCAGTAACTATTGTCCACTCTTCTTTGATACTGGCATAAAAGAACCATGATCTCTCACAAGATCTCAACATCAGGCTTCCCCCCCCCTTCTCTCTCTCTTTTTTTTTGGAAACCTACCTCTTAGATTCTCATCCTCCCCGGATTGTCTAATAGGCTAAAGCCACAACACTTTCTGTCTTGCAAGGAGAGGAGTTAGAGGGAACAGTGCTTTCAAATCTATCATTGAACTTTTCATTTACATTTCTAAAGTATTTCCTTTCAAATTCAAAATATGGTTTTAAACCCCATCTTTTAATTATTCAGTCACAGATTCCTCTTTCCTTGTTTGCTGTTGGTCAGCTTTTGCCTCATGAAATTCCATCCATCAGTTGAAATGCAACATGGTCAGCTCTCCACAATAATTTATATGTCCACCTGTCACCACAAATTGGTTACTGTGGATTAAAGAAATAAACCTGTGTGAGTCT
This sequence comes from Penelope pileata, assembly GCA_013396635.1. Taxonomy (NCBI): domain Eukaryota; kingdom Metazoa; phylum Chordata; class Aves; order Galliformes; family Cracidae; genus Penelope; species Penelope pileata. Next base: position 162,160 of record WBMW01001327.1, read on the forward strand.
GAATGATGTAAGGTAATGTAACTTCATCATGTACAGTTACTTTTCACATAACTGTAATGAAATCTGTCTGAAATTTGCCCATTCACATCTTAAATGAATCCACTTGATTTCCTCAAAATTTTCTGTTGAAGACTATTAATTGATGCTTCATCAGCTCTAACCATTGCCAGCTCTCTTTACAATCCTTTTTGCTAATTTGGAAATGATATATACTCTATATAGCAGGTGCCAAAACTCTTGGCTCTTACAGCAGAAAACAAGCATGTATTGAAACCTAGGGTTTATATAACGGTTTCAAACTTACATCACTTCAATTTTTGCCAAGATTATGCAATTAAAAACTTCACTACTTAAATGCTTGCAGAGATCAGCCTGGCAAACATGATGATGTCAGCCTGACTAAAAATGCAAATTCCTTGTGTCCCACAGGGGAAAAATGTCAGTGTAACTTAAAAATACAAGGACACTTTTTATCCCACATCAGTGTGAAATCAAAGTGTCAAAAAGCTTACAGAATTTAGGTTGCCATGCATTTGATATGGAGCACTGAATAAAATAGCGTAGCAAAAGTAACTGGAAAGCTCACTTTTTAAAATAATTTTTTCTTCCTTAAACTCTGACAGTAAGGTAAATAAGATATCAAAACCTATCCAAAAGTGAAATAAAGTGAAAGGCAAAATATTATCAATTCCATTATTAAACTAAGCTATTTCATTATTCACCCTTAGGAAGTAAAGATTTCATATCCAAATTTTAGAAGCACGGTCAGGGTTGACTTAATACTCACTAAACCACCACCACCACATGAAAGGCAATTTAATATTTAAAAGTTAGCTGTTACGTCATCGCAGCAGTTTTCATACAAGGTGTGCTCAAACTTCTGACTCTCCATCCCTCATAGTATCAGCCTTTCCAACTCATCTTTTATTCTGGTGTTTAAGTCCAGACAATTTTCAACTGCCTTATTTGTTATAAATAACACTACAGTTTCAGGAAATAAACCACTGTATTTATGCTGAGAATTCAACAGGAAAGCATTGCATTAATCTTCTTATCACCAGACTAGCTCCACACTCCTAAGAGGAATAAAGCTGCACAAAGGAAGCTGCTATGTCACTATCAAATACTAAGATATGAGAGAAGCCTAGCATGGGCCTGAACCAGACTAAAAAACAAGCCATTGCAAAGTTGCATGCTTCTCCTATGTTAAGCTTAGCTTTCCTAGCAATCATTACCTATTCATACTTATTTCAATGTATTCAGCAGTCAGCCTTACTCAGACTAGTTCATTATCACATTGACATTGCACAGAAATAGCACGAAACATACAGAGTTAGAATCCTATTTATTCAATACAAATGCATTTATTAATAGAAATCCAAAAACTACTTACCACATGCAGAATTTTATTCTCTGTTTCATATACTGTGCAATCCTGAAAAAGTAAAGCAGAAAAGGCAGGTTAAGTTGGTCCAATCAATCACTCTTCCTAGATTTATCCTTCAAAATAATTAAACAAAATTGAAAAGTCTTCAGAATAAAACAAAAGACTTCAAAGTCGCACTAGAATGGCAAGATTTATATAACCAAAGCGTGAAGCCAGCACCAAAGGCAAAGGATAGAGTATCCCCTCTGATAAATGAAAAGGGAGAACTGGCTTCAGCAGACATAGAGTAGATTGAGGTATTCAACAAGTTCTTTGCCTCAGTCTTCACTACCAGCGAAAGCTTCTCGCACCTCTCATATCCCTGAACTCCTAGGCAGGGACCAGGGATGCAAGATCACCTGACTGTAAGAGCAGAGCAGGTCAGAGACTGCCTCATGAGACTGAACGTGTACAGGTCCATGGGGTCAGATGATATGCATTCCAGGGTCCTGAAGGAGCTGGCTGATGTCGTTGCCAAGCCTCTCTCTATCGTATCTGAAAAGTTGTGGCTATCAGGCAAAGTCCCCAGTGACTGGAGAAAGGGAAACATCACTCCCATTTTTAAGAAAGGGAGAAAGGAAGATCTGAGGAACTACAGACTGGTGAGCCTCACCTCTGTGTCTGGGAAGATCACGGAACAGATTCCCCTGGAAGAGGTGTTAAGGCACATGCAAGACAACCAGGTGATTTGACACAGCCAGCACAGCTTCACCAAGAGCAGATCATGCCTGACCAATCTGGTGGTCTTCTGTGATGGGAGTGACGGCATCAGTGGACAAAAGAAGGGCAACTGATGTCATCTACCTGGACTTGTGTAAGGCCTTTGACACAGTCCCGTAAGAGAGGAGTACCTCTCTTAAGAAGAAAGGTTGAGGGAGCTGTGCTTGTTCAGCTTGAAGAGAAGGCTCTGGGGAGACCTCATTGTGGCCTTCCAGTACTTAAACAGAGCTTATGAACAGGAAGGAGACCAACTTTTTACATGGTCTGATAGCAACAGGACAAGCAGGAATGGCTTTAAACTGAAGGAGGGAAGATTTAGGTTAGCTGTTAAGAAGAAATTCCTTACTCAGAGGGAGGTGAGGCACTGGCACAGCTGCCCAGAGAGCTGTGGGTGCACCATCCCTGGAGGTGCTCAAGGCCAGGTTGGATGGGCCCTGGGCAGCCTGACCCAGTGGGTGGCAGCCCTGCCCATGGCAGGGGGTTGGGGCTGGGTGGGCTTTAAGATCCCTTCCAATCTAAGCCATTCTATGATCACATGAAGCCTCCATGCATGTCATCATCACCTTACCCAGAATGTGAGGCTGTTTCTATAAGAAAGACTAACAGATGGGAAGCTGGGGGCTGTGAGAATTTTTCTGACGAGCCAAAATCTCAGTTGGTATAGAGAACTGGAAATACAGGAATTCACAAGGCAGAGAACACAAGAAACACAACCAATACCGGTGAAAGAACCACAACCACTAAGTTTACAGGATGCTATAGCTGTATGGAGATTTGCACAAGTCCAGTTTAGAATGGATGCTCTATATCCTACCTAAAAACTAATTTGAAATGTGACTCAGCTTTCATGTTTTAAATTCTTTCAGTTCTAATCAATTTATCCTCTCTGAAAAAGAAGTTTGTTACACGCAACTCTTTTTAAAAACAATTTTTTACTTCATGAAATGCTTCTAGAGTTGCTCAGGCAAGAATAGCCAATGTGTGCTTAAGCTTTTTCTAAAACAACCTGTGCAGAAGCAGCAGGTCTATCAAGGAGTATTTTCCTACTAGCAGCTGTTGGCATTCAGGAAACATTTGCCAGTAAGTACAGCCGGAAATAAAATCTAACACATTTAATTATATGCAGACATCAATGAAGTATTTGCAATCTTAGTAGCAAAATACACATTTCATTGTTCTATGTGGGAGGGCATGTAACATTTTCAATATGGGTACATCAGTGTTCTGCACGGATTCTTATGAATCATTTTGCAAAAATAGCAGGAAGGGAATGCAGCATTTATATTGGAAAAAAAAAAGTACTTCTAAGCAGACGTAATTATTTCACTTGTAATGAAGAGTTTACTATAAGTTTAACATTCAACCTAACGAGGACATTGTTTGAGATTTCTTACTGCTAAGGGAAGGAGTCTGGCTTCTTAAATGCTTAAGAGGTTTATTACAGCCAGTGAATAAGGGAGACATACTGCTACATTATGCAATCATGAAGGAAGCTAAAATACATGCTTATTTCTGATAAACCAAGAAGATAAATTAAAATAAATTCTGAATCTTCCAAATACAGTGAAGCAAGTAGAAAACTTCACAGTTATCCAGGCTATATATGGCACAGGTGGGTTCACCCTTAAATTATCTCCTCAGCACACAACTCTCCACAAATGCAGAGTCCGGGAAGGGGAATTGCTAAAGGACCTCATCACACATTGGACAGCTGATTGTTGGGATGTTACATCTTTCTATTCAGGCAAGAGATGAATTAATTGCTAAGTAAATAAAAGACAGGAAAACTGGAGGAGAGCAAACTCAAAGTTTAGGTAAAAAACACTTCCAAAATATATTTTTTCCATACAGGGATGACAGGCAACAAAACATAATTCAAGCCTGAATTGTGGGAAATGTGCAGGAGTGCAAAGATCCATGCCAGCATAGCCTAGAGCAGCCCTGAAGTCTAGGATTCAAAGCAACCTGCAAAAGGTCGTCAAGTTGATCCCTGCATTATAGCAAGATTGTTTTAACTTCCCACAGCCATCCCTGGAGATGAAGGCTGAGATTGTTTCTAATGATCCCAAGAGAAAAACGTACACGTAATTTTCTTTCATAGTCAACTGTTTATTTCTCCTTGGATTTTTTTTTTTTAAGTCACTCCACTATTTTGTGCTTTATCTTTTAGCCAATGATGAGGATAACTAAGCCCATCCTCTTCAGATATCCCTTAGGCAGACTGATGGACTGAATTTTTTAGTGGGAGTCTTCTCTATTTACAATTACTGTTTTTTCATACCCATTTCATTTCAACTGAAAGAGTTTAAAGCACTCGAGAACAATAAACAGTCACTAATTATGCAATTAGAAATAAATTTTTGTTCTTAATAGCATACCACCCCCCTTGGAGAACATCTCTTCCTTCCATACGTAGACTATTCCTGAAGAATCTTCTTAAATATCTGTATACTCACAGTACACAAACATTACAATTAAGGTAAGAAACAGATCATACAAGTTTAACATGAACTTTTTTCTACTTCAGAAAACCAGGAACACACACACAAAAAAAAAAAAAAAAACCAAAAAAAACCCTCACAGCCAAGCTTTCCTCCTACACTAAATAACAATTTGCTATTCGCTTAGTGAAAGAATACCATGATTACCTCTGAACTGAAACACACAGATACAGCAAAGAATTGCTCAGCTTTTACCTGTTCATTGTCTGAACTTCACGCCCATACTCAGTAACAATTACAACTAAAGCTAAGCTATTGCATCTTCATCTAACCAATCAACCAAAACTTCAGCTCAAACAGCTTATCTCCTCTGTGCACAGTGTTTACTAAAACATCAATAGAGCAGTTGCTAATAAAGCAACAAATGGAGTTCTTTTCCTCATGCTACAAACTCTGTGTCAACTCGTATTTCCTAACAATATAGTCAAATATTGGCCATTAGCAGTTTCGGAGAGGAAAATGGGATGGTTCTGTCAGCAAAGAAAGAAAAATAAAAGGTGAATATAATGGCATAACTTAACCGCTAATACCAGGTTTTCATGGTCACTCTTTCCAGCTCTAACTCACGTATCAAAAAATGGCAAAGGGCCCTATTGGTCCTTTTCTTTGCAGAGACACCTGGAACTGGGCCAATATCTTAAGAAAAAGGGGAAAATAAGGTTCAAAGCTAGAAGAAAAAAAAAAGCAAGAGAAGTAAAAAAGAGCAAGAACAAACCACAACAATCAGTGAGGGGGTTTTTCAGTACCATTTCAAAACCTATTTGTAAGTCTAGCAAGACTTGCTACACAGTAACCAAGAGACATAATTTATATCCTGTTGCTTCCAGAACTTCTGAGCTTCATTGCCACAATTCTGTATTATTTCTGCAAAAACTACAAGTTCTATCTGCAAATACCCTATCATAATATCCCTAAGTAAGGAATTATTAAATACACTTACAGCTAAATCCACTGAATTAAGCTGGTGACAATGCTGCCATAGGCATACATCTCAGCCCATTCTGCTCCTCAACATTGCAAGTACAATCCACATGTGAGGAAATGTATATAAAACACAATATTTATGGATTTTGTTTTTTAAAAACAATATGCTTTATTTTTCTAATTTCTTTTCTTCTCCTCTTGCTATTACTGCTGTATTTTTAAACCTTTCTCTTACTATGTCACAGAAATGGGGAATTGGGTCAGCTAATTACACTGACAATTTTCTTATTCTTTGGTCATTTTCTTTCCATCCAAGTTGATTAAATCTCAACTGAAAATGGGAAATATTGAGGTCTAGAAACCTGCCAACTCAAATTACTGGTCATATATCCCTAACAGGGGAGGGTCAAAGATCATGCAGTTCTCCAGCACTATAACTATGGAAAAGACCTCTATTTTTCCATACATATAACGTGGTTTATATTTCTTAGTAGCATGTCAAATTACCTATGGCAATTAACTGTCAAGCACTTCTCAAGGAACTTGCAAAATGCTACCTCAAAATCACTGTCATCCTTATGGTTATTGGTTTGTCCACATAGCGTAGGCATCTCTGGCACTGCATTCTTCCTGGCAGTCTCAACTTTCTATTAACTCCACAACTGATGAGGGCTACTCAGAAAGTAGCCCTCCTATTTTATTCTGTTGGCCCACAACAGAGGTGGATGTTGGTGGTATGGCAGGAGAGGTTCAACCTTCCTACCAATAACCTGTTCCATTTTGTTGTCGTGTAACAAATGGCTGCAGAGGGGCACTCTGACACAATGGCATCTGACATGGAAGTGCAGATGAAGCAAAGGGGTGGAACTGAATTCCTCCATGCAGAAAAAATAGCACTCATAGACATTCATCAACACTTACGGAATGTTTATGGAGACCAAACAGTGAATGTGAGCACAGTGAGGCGGTGGTGGTGCATTTCAGCAATGGTGACAGTGGGCCACCTCCACTGCTGCAAATTTTTACAAGTGCAGCACACAGGTCTCGTTCATCACTGGTGAAAATGCATAGCTAATGGTGGTGACTGTGCTGAAAAATAGCATTTTGTAGTGTTAGTGCTCTTCGTATCTGTTTTAGTTTCTATGGAAATAAATAGGAGGCATTACTTGTGGAGTGACCTACATAACTTCAGAATAACGTTATACTAGTTCAGAAAATATACATACAAATATTTAATTGATAACAGCAAGAATTGCAAAAAACGTTCATTAGTCCTTTCAGCAACAACTCAGCAATTGCTCAGCCTTCCTAGATGAGAGTGCTCAAGTGAGGGTAAAGACTTCTTTAGCTGTGCTGTTGTTGTTTCACTGTATTTCACTGTTGTTCAGAAGAATGCCTTAGTTAGTTATGTATTATAGTCATCCTAATTTATTTTTTCCTCCAAGGCAGGGAAATTGCCTAGGGAGAACTGGTACATAAACAGGTTGCACGATTGTCAGTGACAAAAATCAAATCTCCCCATTCTCAAGTAATACGATTTCTAAAACATATCCTTTGTGAATTCGTACCACAGGAGCATTTCCCAAAAGAGACTGTGTAGTGCTACAGAGTTGGAGTCAATAGGAGTAATCCATGAAGAACAAGAGCTTGTCATGAGAGCGTTCATTCTCCAGGCAGCTCTTGAACTGCTTCTGGTGGAGCTTCTTCACTGTTTTCTTTGTGAGTTTTTCTCTGCAGTCCAACTGAATTTACATGAAGACAATATGTGCGGGTGCATTTTGCTGACAACATAGAGCTAAGGTTAGGAACAATCTTTTTAAATGGTAGTGAAATCACGTAGAATCAGTCATGAAAGATGTATTTCCCAACTTCAATGTCTTAAGAAGGCAACAGATTTTATGTAGTGCTTAAAAACAGATGTCTGATAGAATTGCTGTCACCATTATTTTGAAGTCATGCAAAATGCTCTAAAGTATGTAACTTCAGTTCTCTATTTGTAACAAAAATAATGAATTACATGATCGCTAAAAGAGGATTCAGGTTCTCATGCATTGCCAAACTTTTGGTATAAAATCTCTCTTGAGCAATGTAGACATTGGCTGGAAGTAAGTCAAGACATCATTTAAATCCCTTTGCTTCTCAAATTGATTCAAATTGCAATTGAATCCTTTAATACTAGTCTATGTCAAATGGATTGTCTGTCAGTCCTGCTACTTAGCAACAGTAAGAAATAACTTGAGAATGCTCAGATTATAACTCTCAGGCCCCTCAAGCTACCCACACCTTCAAAAAGAAGTTGTTCTGTCTTCAAGAAGCCCTCTTTGAGTCTGCTCAAGTGCCCCTAGCTCCAGACAATTCATGACATTGACTCTAGAAAGGCTCATTTTGTTTGAATTCTGCCCAGTTCACTTACAGCAAGAGAGCCACAAGACTGAGGTTTGCTGGAATCTTTACTGGAGGTTCTCACAAAAGTTCTTAACAACGATGATAAAGTCTAAATCTTTGCCAACACGCAAAGACAAGAAAAGCATCACAGTCTTCATAGTAGATTCATTTATTGTTACCATTTATTGCTTTTTTTGGACTGACACAATAGCATATAATTTTGAAATAGGCATAAGGATTAAGTAGATGTAATCTATTTAGTATTCAATTACTTAAAACAGGAAATGCATGGAAAATATACCTTAAACCGTTTGCACGATTAAAGAATGATAGCTTCGAAACAAACTTGATCAATACAACATAGGCTATATGGCAAAATGTGCTGTGTGCTGTAAGCACCCTCCACAAAAACCAAGAAACAAACTTTTAAACACCTCCAAACCAATAGAAGTTGGCAAGCAGGTAAGATTCTCCTCTGCCAACAAGCAATGAATTAAGAGCATGGCACAGTTAGAGCTTTCCTAGTGTGATGCTTTACCGTATCTTTGATTTTAAGAGAGCTAGATGGGCTTTGGATGAAAAAGATGAGGGCCTGGGGACAGTGGCAATTATATGTCCGGAACAAAGACAGGGCAGCAGAGTAAGGGGAAATACCTTTCTCTCATCTCACTACCTAAAGAGCAACAGGAAACTCTCCTTAAGCTATACAACATTCCAGCATTTGCATAGTAGTCCCTGGCTGCTGCCATACAAAATTAAATTATAAAATCCACAGTTATTGTTAAAAAACGGTATTTTATTTCTAAGTGGACTTTCCAGAAAACAGTGCTTTCTCTGAGTTTCTTCATGCTGAGCTGCTCCAAAAAATTCTCGTGTCATGGCTGTTCCTCCTCCAGACTGCCACAGCCCAGGGAGCAATATCCTCAACTCTCCCCTCTTCTGCAACCTCTTCTCTATTGCTCAGCAGCCTCCTAAAATCATGCTGCTTTAATTATCATCTCAGCGCAGATGAGTCACAGATCTCTGGTCCCTTCTGTTCACATTCACAGTTTAGAATCTCCTCCTGGATATTTGCCACCAGCCCTAGCACAGTATGTTGAAAAGCTGAAATCACGTTTCTTCCCAAATCTTCCCTGCTTCCTCCTCCTTTTCCTATCTCTGTCAACAACTCCACCACCTTATGTCCCACAAGCGCAGAACCTGCGTGCTATTTCCAACTCCTCTTCACTTCCCACACAAATCCTGTCGATTTTCTTCCCAATGCCGTTGAGAAATATTTTCTTTTCCACTTATGCTGCAGTTATTCAATCCCTGCAGTTTCTTGACATTGAGTCCACAGCATCCTTGCTCTGTTATTATTCCCTGTCCCTCAACTTTTAAGCCAGAGCTCATCTGTATTTGCAGCAACCCACTCTGTTCTCCTCCATCAGAAATATACGTAAGAAACAACAGAGATGAAAGAAAACAGAACGGCGAGCACATGCGATTTAAGATACTAATGGAAGAGAAAAATATCCCTATTGTGAAAAATATAATGCAAGCTATTAAATAAATGCTACATAAAAAGACATTTTCTATGCAACCTACACAAATGCGTGTAAAAGTCTACAGCCTTTACCTGATTATTTAATGAAACTGCAATTTTACTTTTTTTTTTTTAAAATAAAGTTCACAACCCTTGTGTACAAACGAATAGCAATTTCCTAGCTTACTGAGTACAAAGAATTGCCTTAGCGTTATTTAAACAATCTGCGTGGAGTGACACCTATTGCCATAGTAACAGAATGCTTCATGTAAAAATTTAACACAACTTACATAAATCACCCACAGATCAAGCAACTACTGGGGAAAATTGCTCTCTGGATTAACAGAGATGCAATGTGGGCACCAAGCTCTTTTCTTCCACCGTTCTGAAGTCATTTTCCATTCCCATTTATTCCTACTCTCCTTTCTATGAATGGCATGATCTTGTTTTCCTATGAGATGTGATTACATTAATTCTTAATTTGTATATAGAGAGCCACACTTCTTCCAATACGCTATTTCTAAAATGAGTTGGTAATCTATTAGGTCACAAATTCTAGCAAATATTTCAACACTGGCTAAAGTCACATTGATACTTGCTTATACATCTTGCTAGAGACCAAGTGCTTACACAGTCTAAATTGAATTTCAGTTCAGGATGATTCTTCTACGCAGAGACATTCTCAGAGGTAAAAAGAATCCACTGAAACTATCAACAGATGAGAGGTTGGAAACTAGACAGAAATATTTCAAAGGAGAAACAAAGTCAAAGCATGTCTTATTCCACATTGCTAATTTAGAAAAATTAGTGCCAGGCATTCAAAATCTTTATTACTGACTTGCAAAATATAGATTTTAGTGGAAGGTGTTATACAGTTCTTAAGTTTCCAATGACACCTCCAAGACCAGTTAAAGGTAAATAATTTTAGGGTTTTTTTTTTTAACTTCTGTTTTTCCTTCAGGACACAACTGCAGCGAAATACTTCATGATGCATATAGTGCCTAGGTGGTTATTCTGCCAACAGGAAATAACTGAACTTGAGAGAACATAAAGATATTTAGGAAGATAGCATTTCAGGCTCAGCTATGACTCAAACATTTTACATTGGGTCACCTGAAATTCTTCACGTTTTTAATGGATTTAAGCAAACAAACAAATGTATCTCACACTATCTTCCTGAAATAAAGCCTGATCCTACGCTTTTCATGATCAAAGCTTCCACTAGCTACCTAGCAACACACAGTCTCCTTAATTCACTGGACTGAAGCAAAAGCCTGCTTCACTGCACCTGCGTACAGAGACTACACTGTCTCTGGAAAAAGAAACCACGCTTTCTGAAGTGAAAGAAATGCAAGAGTCTCAGTCTTCACTTCTACTGGTATGACCAATATAATCTTAATCCATCATCACTAATGATTAAATTCAGCTTTTGTTAAGAATTACAGAAAAAGGATGGGTTATCTGCTGTCTGCCTCTGGTCAAATGGAAACAGCAATGCCACTCAACAAGTACCGGCACAGTGCCTCAGTTTAAGAAAAAAATACAGGTTTTATTTAAATGAAATATATGAGACACCAGAAAACATTTTTCACCTCTGTTGACACTTGATCTCAGTTTCCATGAGCCTTCTGCAAGTGCTTCCCATCAAGTGTGTGAATTAAACCAACCAGTTCCTGACTTTTTCCACCACTGCTTTGACCCATCAGGCTATTTTTCTTGAAAAAATTCAACTGCTGCACTGGTTTACCATTATATGCTGAATCAAAGAGTACCCTTTCTTCCTCAAATTGTTCTGCTTTTTGTTTCATTTTTCCCCATTGAGAGAGGCTGTCAAGCATTAATCCGAAAGAAAATGCACAGCTAATGGTGGTGACTGTGTTGGAAAAGAGCGTTTCTAGCTGAGAATTTGCTCTATCAAATAATGCTATTGTACTTAATCTGTTGCAGTTTCCATGGAAATAAGTAAGAGGCATCACCTCAAGAGTGACCTATGTACTTACTTTTTTTCCCCCCTCCTCTAACTGTGACCAAAAGAAACTACTTTCTCTAAGAGTAGAAATTAAAACAAAGCTAATAAATTCACAAGACTGAACAGGGTTTGCTTTTAAAGCATGCAGTGACTTCATAAGTTACTTTGAAAACGTCACATGACAGACTACACAAGTTTAGGCAAAAAAACTTTACAATGTGCATCTCAATGATAACTAAGGAGACACCAAATTATTTCTCATAGAAATTCATATCCCTAGATACTACTATTAATGTTTTAGCACCTGAGCTACTCCATGCCTAAGCCAATTTAAAAGAAGTCTCTGAAACTTAAACTGAAAGACAACAACATATCTACAAGTATGCCACTTGCCATATGCCATATATGCCAGTATGCCATAGAAAAAGTATAGGAAATTTACAGAAATAAGCCAGCCATCAGAAGAGGGCACCTGTGCACATCAGGCAGGTTTTTTTTGTTGTTGTTTGGTTTGGGTTTTTTTACATTAAATTACAAATGAAATTTTCTAGTAAAATGTGCTATGGAGAAATAAGCTACTCTTACTTTGAAAAGGAAGAAAACATTGCTGAAGACCATAAATTGAAGCTGCTTTGATAATTTTAGTAAACAAAAAGAGTTTTATATTTCCAACAATCCTCTAACTTTTAGTTTACATTTTACATTGACTTCTACATGTGAACAAACAACTGCACAGGATAGTACACGTTCTGAAATGCCACTACTTCTGAGCGCAGTTTTGAATCTTATGCAACAGAAAATCTTGCATAACAACAGTTGGGGGATACAAGGTCAGTCTAAATTTGTCAGCGTTATTTTCAGTGAGTTATAACATTCTCATTGGAATATGATTTGGATTGTATGTACTGTAGACAGATATTGCCTTGATACTGTTTTCTGGTGGGGTTTTTTGTTCTATTTTTAACTTTTCACCACACCCATTTACTTACCCACTTGTACACTTATCCTCCTACTTCTACACTTACCAGAAATGGGGCAATTTGTATAAAGAGTATTCTATGCATATGTATTTTTGAATTCCCAAACTGTATCCTGCTCTTTATTAAGAAAGGTGTGGAGAGATCACTATCATACTAACAAAGACTTCCTGCAAGCATTTGATAGTGAGGTTGGAGTGGAAGGAAGAACTTCAAAAATTTAAATTACATATTTAAGATTTTCTTAACTTTGCTTCCATCAAACATCTCTTGCTTTGAAAAGTCATAGAATCATAGAAACACTAAGTTGGAAAGGACCTACAAAGTCAACCATCCTCCTACCACCAATATTCCCCACTAAGCTAAGCTACAAAATCATATCCCTTAGCACCTCATCCAGACACTTCTCAAACACTGCCAGGGACGGTGACTCCACCACCTCCCTAGGCAGGCCATTCCAGTGCCTGACCACTCTTTCGGAGAAAAAGTTTTTCCTCATATCCAATCTAAATTTCCCCTTTCGCAACTTGTGGCCATTCTCTCTTGTCCTTAGTTGTCTGGGAGAAGAGGCCAACCCCCTACTCATCACAGCCTCCCTTCAGGAAGTTGTAGAGTGCGATGAGGTCTTCCCTGAGCCTCCTCTTNCGATGAGGTCGTCCCTGAGCCTCCTCTTCTCCAGACTAAACAATCCCAGCTCCCTCAGCCACTCCTCATAAGACTTGTGCTCTAGGATTCCAATAATGCAGAAGTGCAACACTGCTTTAAAAAGGAGCCAATGAAACATTCACATCAGTAAACTACTGAAGACCTTTTATTAGCTAAAGATACCTGGGCAGCCCTACCCTGGATTCACTACTCCTGGTCACATGGGGAGCACAGGTGTAAACAACTTCCCTGTGCTCCATAAGCCAGCCACACCCCTTCACCAGCCACTCAATCATCAGTTCAGGCTGTGACCTAAAATCATGCCTGGGCTAGTGGGAACCTGCTTAGCCAAGCAGTAATCCACTAGTACTGCTGCCCTCCCAATGCTGATGCACTCTTCGGGAAGATTCTAAGCTGCAGGTTGGAGGACATCTTTTACAAAAGCAAACCACGCTACTTCAAGCACACAAGCTCTGCTGTGTGGAATTCCCCACCATTTACAGGCGCCAAATCAGTTCTAGGTCTGCTGTAGAGCCTGAAAAAAATACTGAGGTGGGCAGTGGTTGTCTCCTGTGGAGCAATGGTATGTACTTCTGTCTGAGGGAGAAGAGAGTTACTATTCAGTATCCCTAAATCTTTAGGTACTAGCATTGAATAAATCTCATGTCATAGTGGGTCTCTTGCATTTTCTATTTTGGGGGCTTATTTTCTCATTGTTCAAAGTTGTGGACTTCTGGGAGGTCTCGCTTCTGAAAGATGCGTATCTCCTTTTTCCTTCAGCTTTAAGATGGTAAAGGTTTAGACCTGTAAGTCATGAGAACACGTCATCTAAAGCACCGTGGTCCTCCTCTCTGCAGCCAAGCAGGCCTGACAGCTACTGCATGCAGTAGAGAAAGGCTGTATGTCAGCGCTGTCTCTGCCTCCCGTGGCTGAAGCCGGAGTATTGTACAGCTGATGACCACTGCACACATCTTAAGTCCAAAAATGCATTGCTGATGTCCTTAGAAATCAAGACGTTAGCAGACATGGCCTTAATCTCCTGCAAACTGCAAAATAATTTTTAGTTTTCAGTAGTCTGGTTTATGTCAACACCAGGTGTGCAAGGGTACCAGGGAAAGTTATGGAACAGATCATCTTGAGGGAAATCACACTGCACATGCATGGCAACCAGGGGCTCAGGCCCAGCCAGCATGGGTTCATGAAAAGCAGGTCATGCTTATCCAACCTCTTCTCCTTCTATGACTGGGTGATCAGACTGGTAGATGAGGGAAAGGCTGTTGATGTAGTCCTAGGTAGACTTCAGCAAAGCCTTTAACACGGTCTCCCACAGTATTCTCCTGGGGAAACTGGCAGCCCGTGGCCTGGATAGGTACACTCTTCTCTGGGTAAAGAACCGGCTAGAGGGCCGTGCCCAGCAGGGAGTGGTTAATGGAGTTAAGTCAAGCTGGCATCCCGTTATGAGTGGTGTCCCCCAGGGATCAGTTCTGGGGCCCATCTTGTTTAATAACTTTACTGATGACCTAGATGAGGGGATTGAGTGTACCCTCAGAAAGTTTGCAGATGACACCAAGTTGGNGAGGAGGCTCAGGGGGAGACCTCATCACACTCTACAACTTCCTGAAGGGAGGCTGTGATGAGGAGGGGGTTAGCCTCTTCTCCCAGACAACTAAGGACAGGACAAGAGAGAATGGCCACAAGTTGCGAAAAGGGGAAATTTAGATCGGATACGAGGAAAAACTTTTTCTCCAAAAGAGTGGTCAGGCACTGGAATGGCCTGCCTAGGGAGGTGGTGGAGTCACCGTCCCTGGTGGTGTTCAAGTCGCACCTGGATGAGGTGCTAAGGGATATGATTTAGTAGCTTAGTGGGTAGCGATAGTGATAGGACAGTTGGACTAGATGATCTTGCAGATCCTTTCCAACCTAATGTTTCTATGATTCTATGATTTCCCCTGCAGGTGGGAAGTGACCCCACTGGTGGCAAGGAGAACATGGACACAATGCGGAATAAGCTCCAAATCACCCAGCTGAGTCAGAGCACAGAGCACTTCTGTTTGTGTTCTACATTAAGACTTTCAGCTCAAAATCCCAGGAACCTATATGTACAGACGAGTTTTTGTGGATAGTGGTCTTGGTTTCTCCTACCTGTCTGTCATCCTGACCACCACCTCCCAAACTGCATCACTCAAGTTCTCATTCTGTATCATCTGAAATGAGTTTACTGTGAAACGTTGCTGTGAGACAGAAGAAGTATATCCTGCGACAACTGAACAATCCAGGTCCATGTCTGCCAGGTAATGAAATCACCAGCCTTTTGGGTGAGAGGGGAATACTAGATATTGTCTTCCTGGACATTAGTAAGGCCTTTAACACTGCTCCCCATAAGACCCTCATAGAGAAGCTGTTGAATTATGGGATGGATGAGCAGAGTAACACGGATCAAAAACTGGCTGAAGAGCTGGGTCCAGAGAGTAGTGGTCAATGGTATAAAATCTTGCTGAAAGCCAGAAATGAAAGAATACCTGAGAGGTCAACACTGAGTTCAGCCCTGTTTAATATCTTCATTAATGATCTGGGTGATGCGGCAGAGTGCACCTTCGGTAAACTCATAGATGACAAAACTGGGGGGAGTGGCTGTGTCATGCTACCATCCAAGGGAGATGGACAGGAAACGTGCTGACAGGAAACTCCTGAAGTTCAACAAGAAGAAATGCATAGAAATGCTGCTGCCTGAGGAGGAACAACCTCAGACAGCAGGACATGCTGAGAACTACCCTGCTCGAAAACAGCTTGACAGAAGAAGACCTGGGAGTCCTGGTGGACACCAAGTTGAACATTAGTCAGCAATGTGCCCTTACTAATGGTATCCTGAGCTGCATTAGGCAAAGTATTGCCAGCAGGTCAAGGGAGATGATCCTTCCTCTCTATATACTTTCCCCCTCCCCAGTGTTCTGCTGCAAGGAAAGAGTTGAAAAGTGAAACAAGAGAGTAAACCCTAAACTAACTAAGCCATCAGCAAGGAAGATCATATTAAGAGTGAAAACGTACAGGAAGTGCCTAGGAAACAACGTCTTACAGTCCTAACGGGGAGCAAAAAAAAAAAAAATTCTCTATACCGAAAAAAAAAAAAAAAGCTGCAGAGAAGCAGATGATTAGCATGAATGCAAAGCAGATTACAATAATAATTCTCAATGCTCTGAGGTACCTGTTTCCAAAAGCAAACTTCCACCACACTCTGGTTGTTAGTTGGGTGGTGGGCAACATACTTGGGTTTAACAATTTTCTATGTATGTGCCACTCTGCATTTTATTCCAAAGTTGGTTTCTAAGTAGGTATTATAAAGTCAACTTTTCTAATTATTTAAAGGTTAAAGTATAGACACGCAATAAGTTTTATTAGTCTTAGAAGAGAAAGCAGTATTTCTGCCAGTTTTCTTCTTCATTATCCATGGATTACTTACAATGGGAGAGAGGGGGATGCCTTAATCTGATGAAGAAACATGACATTGCAAGTAGCCTTAAAATGTGCAAAATAACACAAGCAAGCCAGATTGGTTTCAGCTTTTTCCCCACCCATGACTAAAAAAAAAAAAATCATTTTTGGTTAATAATTTTTAATAGTGGATGTAAGTAAACACAAAAATTAGCCTTTAATCCTCTGAGTGCCTAGTTATTGAGTTCTACTTTTAAATTTTACGAATGTCTTTAAAAAAACTCAAAGGTATAAGAAAATGTGCAGAATATTTTTTTCTTAATGCAGAGAACCTCAAGGCTTTCTAAAGTCTGTTGTGAACTAGTGTTAAAAACAATTATAACGTTTCCTCTTCCAAGTCTTCCATAAACTGAAAATAATTGTAAACTAAACTACAAATTACCATAAATCAATGCTGTATTATGAGATACTTCACATACAAAAGAAAATGAGTTCTAAGACAGAAAAAACACATCTTAAGGTGATACGGAAACATTCAATTTACAGCCTTAAGGAAGCTAAATGAGGACTTTCAATGTGTTCAGTGGTAATATAAAAGAAAAGCTCAAAGACATTTTGAAATGCTGTGCTGGAATGCATTCATTTTAAGTAGAGATCAATCCACATGTGTTTGGGACTAGTAATGGAATTTTTCATCACCATTCTTCTGACTACAACTCAATTCAATTCCAGAGCATGCTTAAATTCAGGTAAATAAATGATCCTTTTGACTTCAAAGTATGGATTTGTGTACTGGACTGCTTCCTGATTGGGAAATCATGTCAGTTTTGACAAAGATAAGACTTCTTTTCTCTAAAGACATTAAATAGTAACATTTAGTCTATTTCATTTCACACTGAAAAACATACAGAGAGAATTGTTTACCTAAGACCATAGCAAATTAGTAGTATCATGAATAATTTAGATTGAGACTGGATATAAGATAGATTTAGACTGGATATAAGGAAGAAATTCTTCACTGTGAGGGTGGTGTGACACTGGAACAGGTTGCCCAGAGAAGTCGTGGATGCCCTCTCCCTGGAAGTATTCAAAGCCAGGCTGGATGGGGCTTTGGGCAACCTGGTCTAGTGGGAGGTGTCCTTGCCCATGGCAGGGGGGTTGGAACAAGATGATCTCTAAGGTCCCTTCCAACCTGAACCATTCTATGATTCTATGATTCTATGAATAAGGATGAATTTGTAAGAAAATTAGCTGATACTGAGTGACTTCCTGGGAAATACTGCAGTGGTTGATATTTTGACTACTTTCTCATTAATAGTAGACCAGGAAAACAGACCAGGTGGCTCTTCCCCCACTTAAAAAGCTAGGCAGTAAGCCACAGTTACTTCTGTGGAAAACTTACTTATTTGGCCAAGGGGAATGGATGCCCAGTATGCCTCCTTTTCCTGGAATACTGGCCACTTTTCACAGCTCAGCAGGGGACAACAGATTAAGAAACATGCTGCATAAAAGCCAGCCACAAAACCAAAGGCCTGGGCTCTTCTTCCACTGCCACTACCACTGGCATCTCTGATGCAGTTTGAGACAGAATGAAGGAGAGAAGCTTGGCAAAGATCACAGGATGGCCAAAGCATGGGACCAGCAAGACACCCCTTGGCTCTTGGGCCCAGGCAGCAAAAATGAACTTTTATTCTAACTCAGAGAAGAGGCAAATCCAACTAATCTTTGGAATTGTATGCATTTATGGAAGTGACAGAGAAAAAATGCATTTGTATTATAAAAGGGAGAGCATCATCAAACAAACTCATGCCAAGGGGATGTAAGAAGTTTAGGTGCAAACACTGCAGAACAACTGCAAAATTCTCCATGTTGGCAGTGGACCTTTCCCCCTGCTCTTACTGAGCCACCAGGAGAGACAACCCTATCTGGAGCCTCTTTCCTTTGCATGATGGGCACTGCTGTACCACCTGCAACTCCTCTTTCCCCAAAGCACTGCCTGTCCCAGGACCAAACAGTGGCCCAAAACAAGTGGGCGTGCATGCAAAAGGAGGGTCAGCATTTCACAACAGATGGCTGTGACCTGCTCCTGCAGCTGCCAACAGAGAAGAATTTATTCTGACATTTTTCTAGAGGAAAGGAATACAAAGCAAACAGGCTGCTGCAGAACTTCTGCTGAAGCTGGGGGACTTGTTCAATGAACATTTCTTGTTCTGCTAGGAACAGAACACAAAAAAATGGTCAAATGATGGTACCATGTCTCTTCACAGTTGTCAGTAGTAGACAAGTGAGTAGTAACCCCAGAAATACTTGCATCAGAGTACAGGATGATGCTCAACTGAACAGAACTAGTTTAATTTCCTAGGTTATTTGTGATCAAAATCAGAATGAGCTTGCAGCAAAGGAGACTTTTCACTTGCCAACAAAGATAGAGACAGTTCTAAACAACACTACAGAAAAGAAACAAAAGGGTGTGGTAGGTGCTCTAGATAATACTCCAAATTGAAGCCCATTAAGCAAATGATTCCCAGCGTCTACTTCTGCATTTCTTGAAAGAAGGACGCTAGAAAATATTCTAGCCTAATAGAGACACATATCAACTTCGCAGCTGCCTAGATGATATGAATCATGTGAAGGAGCACATAACAAAACTTCCCCAATACATACATACCTTCTGAACCAGATAGTTAATTAAAACTTCAAGACAAAACATAAGATTATAGTATACAAATTATCAAGTAGAATTCACAGGTTTATAGTGATGTTATTCAACTGGAGAATCCAAAATGAACTTCACTACTGAGATATGCAGAGGATATGCACAGAACAGCCCAACCTACTATTACAAAACAAGGAAGCAGAATCATTATAAAGCATTTACTAAGCACTAGTATTCCCTTCTTATTGTTAAACAATACAGACAAAGACTAACAGAAAACAGTGTGAATAAGGTAATGGCCATTTACTATTACAAAAAGTGAAATTACTAAGTAGATGCTCTCATACCTGTTGTACAATTGTTGTTAGTTCCAGACAGAGCTGTATTACATTATTTCTTGTTACTGAATAATCTGTCACAGCAGCAAAAGGTGATCTAAAAAAAAAAAAAGAAAAAGAAAAAAATGTTGAATGGCACTGGCATATACCCACTTGCTTCAGTGGTTCACAATGAACTTTGTGCAAAAAGGGCTTTTATAACGTGTTTCTTTTCTAGTAACATTAAGAGCATGGAAAATACCTAAAATCTAATGTTAAAATTGTAAAATACAGGATACGTATCCATGGAAAATGTTCTACTCTCCTTGGTTTTGCACAGTTCTTAAGTTATCCTTTAAGAAGTTCCATTTATACAAGCACTATTTCTCACAGTCTTCCAGCGCATTCCTGTACTCTCCCTATAATGGAAAAGGTCCCAAAACTCTTACAACTACGCCATTCTTTTCATCTGGAGCTAGAGTCTCAGCCCCCTTCTTGTGCTGCTACTTCTCCAACAGCTTTCCAATTTTCTCTCTCAAGCTTCTCAAGCTGCTCCCCAGCCTTCTCTTTCTCTCAAGCTACTTCCTTCTCTGCCTGGCTGGCCTTTCACTAGGCCTGGGGCAACCCTGCCCCAGGTCCACCCCCTTCTGGTCACAGGTGCAAGTGGTCCACCGGTGTTCCCCAGGCCAGCCACACCCCTCCACCATGTGCTCAACAATCAGCTCATGCCGTGATCAACCGTTTCCCTACACTCCCCCCCCCAAAAATCCCACCTTGTCTTCCTGCAGTTGTTTGGGAACACCCTTACTAAGGTAACACTTCCACCTCTGATATGAATGGTGCATAGCTGTGAATCACATCAGAAGAGCATTTGGTTGATTCACTAGGATTCCTGAGACTGTATCTATTATCTAGTAAAATTACCAGAGGAAATTAGAAGAAGTAAAACCTTTATCCAGAGGGGAGAATGACATTTAGAGCTTGAGATGGATCAGCACTCAAAAACAGCTGCAAAGGTTACACTGGAGGCACAACCTAACATCTTCCCCAACTGTGCTACAGTCAGAAGTGATTAGCGAGATGAGAAGTGTAATTCAGCACTTAAAGAAGTCACCTACACAAATCCTACACCTTAAACTTCATGTCAGAATGCTTTAAATGCCTGTCTACCTAGAAGCTTGCTTATTTTCTAGAGGCACTGCTAAAACATATTTGGTTAGTGAGGCTGGCAATCCTCTGATTTCTGCGTTACAAGTCTGTCTTAAACTATAAACTCAACTTGACCTATTCTCGGTATTCAAGAAGCAGCCAAATACTAGATAGGACTGGTATTTTCTCCAAGATAAGTAAACATTTTTACTTCAACAGTGTAGCAAATGAGGTTCTTATGGACACTTTTACCATCACATTTCTCCATAATACACCTGCTTCAAACATTTAAAACTAAAAAGGTGGCAAAGCACTGCAAGGATTATAATGTCTGAATAAACTAACAACAGATCCTGCAATGTGCAACATCTCTATTTTAAGAGTAATGGTTTTTAAATAAGCTGGATCACTTGTCCTTTCCCCAGCTGCCATAAAATCTTGGAGCATACATATTCATATATACCTTTAAGAGTTTTGTAATTCTCATAGTCCTCATCTAAACCTAAAGACAAGATGCCAGTACAAAGAATTCTGCTATAAGCACGTCCAAATGCTAACTACAAATATAGCTCTACTGATTCTTAATAATGTTCTAGAATTCTTTTCTATATGCAGAATTACTGAACTTTCAGTATAGGCAGATTCTGTTAATAAGCCCATGTGAACTTCTTTACCTTTGCCTGCTGCTTCTAATGCCCTCTTTGTTCTACAAGATTCCCAGTCCAGATTTGATGTTTCACAACATGACAAACTCTGAGGTGCATAGTCAAGTCTGGCAGCTTTAATTTGATGTAATACATCGTACAAGAAAAATACTTTTTTTTCCTGCCCATATCTTCTAGGGAATTTTAAAATAAAATCACAGAAATTGGAAGTCAGGCAGAGTTTAAGAAACATAGAACCAAGTAGATAGTGAGGTCTTGGTATACAGCATGTGAATAAGTTCCAAAAGGTACCTGACAAAAAGCTATTTGATACACAGCTATAAGAAAAATTCAAAGTTCAAGTTTTATGCTTTATAGAGCAACCATATAGTATATACAAACTGTATAGCAGGCCCACCCACAGTCACAGGTACAGAGTATTACTGAAGTTCAGGTGCCATGTGAGCATATTAAAGGATGAAAGTTAACTGAACTGCTTGGTTATGAATAACTGTGTTTTGAAAAACAGTACATTAGCCAAAATGTACAAAAACAGTTATTTTTCCTTTTAAAATTGTGACTGTCAAGGTTTGAAATCTACCTGAAACCTTTATTTAAAAAGGTCATGTTCATTTATGAACTCATATTTATTTAAAATGAATGAAATCAAGCCAGCAAATGGTATTCTTCTACTATAAGTATGGATGTTAATACAATTTGATCCTCAAATTACACAACTGGAATCTATTTGACATTTCAAAGCCTCCAGCATTTCTCTAAACAAAATTGCATGGTAGGCTTTGGCTTCTAATACTGCATGATCTTCTCTCATACTTTTACAATTTAGTTTGGTTTCACAGTTCGTGAGGAAAATAATGACATTTTTACCATCATTGCTCTTAGTGAAAGACGTTAGAAATGCCCCAAATAAACTTTGCTGACATTAAAGAAGAGGCAAAGAGGCTGAGACATTACTCATTTTTGTTATGCTGATGTTTATACAGCGAAGATTTACTGCAAATGGCATGGAAAGCCAGCAGCAAGGGTGGCAACAGGAGGGAGAAGACTCCTAAAAATCAATAAGGAATATGTAATATTTTGAAAAGTGCTTCATTACTTGGAAGGGTAAGACAGGTCCATGTTTCCTACAGAAGATGTATGCAGTCCTTGAGCTACCTCCTCTGTAGGTCTCTGTAGCTAATAAAGTGACTCCCTCACATCACAGTTGCTGCCAGTGCTTCTCTGCGATATTGTTCCAAATTGGACAACTAAAACTGAAATTCCCTTTCCTCCTCCTCCCCAGTTCAGACTGCTTCACTGAAGGCAATCTGCATGCACATGGACTGCTACAATAGGCAGCTGGGGAAGCAGCAAGCACAAAAGCGTCCCTAAATATTTATTGTCAAAGGAAATGTATTTTGGTATTACATCACTAGCCTCAAATTCAACAATGAAAGTCCAGCGAGACTTGATATAACAACACACAAGCAGTTTCAACATAAATATCAATAGAACCATCATTATAGGATCATTGATTTCATAATAAACACACTGTGAGACACAAAGAAATCCTCTTCATTAGTAACATATCTTCTAATCTTAAAAATGCATAATTTTAGTACAAAACAGAATTATTGACAGAACAGATGAGATACAAATACAAATAAATCCTACATGCAGCTTTTCAATTGGCTACTGCAACATCTTCCTTCTCAAGCCATCAAAAACATACCAGGTTAGAAGAATGCCTCATTTAATTATCTCTACCTTTTTAAAAATCATTTCATCAACTTGTCTGAACCATTTCCATCAACCTCTATTTTCTATAATTTTCTTGCAAAGCCAAATCTTTTTGAATCCCTTTGACCTTCAAGTCTCAGGCACCTCCTATGGTTCCAGGGAAGCAAATTTCCTATGAAGAACTGCAATATTCAACGTGTGTTTTGTCCAATTGAGTGTTCTTTAAATTAAAGAACAAACAACTACCTTGGTTGATCTGAGGCCGTATGTTTCCCCGCTTGCTGCTGTGGCATAGTCCTCCACCTTCCATTATCTCACCTTTCAGAGACTTTCCAAGATCTTTTCCACATACATTTCCCTATTCACAGAACCTCTTTAACTTAGTTCCTCTTAGTATTCATTATCTCTTCCTTCAAAAACTCGCAGTTATTCCTTTCCTTCAAAACACTCACATGAAACACCTTTATCACTCCTCAGCACATCTACCTGACCACTCATTTCCTCTTCCAGACCTCTGCTGATTTCTCCTTTCCACTCTGTCTACCCCTTCCAATCACATATCTTAAGTAAAGCAGATTTATGCAAGTATTTTTGCCCTTGTTTTCACCTTTTCTCGTACCTTCTTCTTTCCAACATTTGAAACCATTAGTAAGCTACTTTTACAAATGGGTGGATAAAAGGTCTCAAGGATAATTTAGTTTATAAAAGTTTTGTGACCACATATGCAGCTGGAGACAAGGGAGCCTCTTAATTCTTCCACTATGTGAATCCATATTGTAAACCTGTACCTTGTTAGACTCTATATATTCCAGTGAGATGAAGAGCTTCTAAATATTTCATTCATAGGAAAAGGAAATTACAGTTGGTACTTATATTAAAGTCAATCAACTTCAAAACTCTAGTCTATAGAAAATAAGGGTTCCCTAATACCAGACATCGTGGAGTTCTTTCACCATATGAAATGGGTGTTTTGAGATAGATACTAAAGGACCTCTGAAACATGGCTATATTTATGTGTGTGTAATATGGCTGTAACACACATACATATACATGCATGCAAGTACACACTCTTTTGAACTGAGACCTAATTAAAATCATCAGCAGTAACAGCGTCACTCAGAATTAAGAAAATAATGCTCATCTAACATTAATTCTTAAAGCCTCTCTGAAGGATTGCTGGAAAAGCCAGCTATATCGATACAGCGCAGCTAATTCCTGCACGTGTAACTGTTCCACTATTAAGAAATAATATTATTGAACGGCTGTTAATGCTCACAGTTACTGAATGCACATGAAGGAAAATCTTCCTAAACAATTAAATATATATAAATATAGTATCATGGAGATGAATACATTTGGTATTTCTAGATTATTCATGTATTAATGTTTTCAGCCTCATCTGCTTTAGCCTTTTTTTTCCCCCTTCATTTATCATTTGGTTATGAGAAAATTATGCTGAAATATGTAATAGCTAAAGGAGTTGCAATTTGGCTAAAATGACTCCCACTAGTAACAGCATTACCCCAAATCAACAGTTAATCACGTTTCATCACTACTTGCAGTACTGAGCTACTTAATAACAACAGACATCGTGAGGGTTTTAAACCCAATATTATCCTTACTTTAGTGTCCTAAAAAATATACTGAGAGCAGTTTATCTAAACATATTAGTCCAAAATCTTTTAGAAGGAGAGGTTACCAAATCAGTAGTATAACTTAGTCTTCAAAGGCAGCACATTAAGCTCGAGTAAAAATCTGAATGTACAGTATTGTTACATACATATTTGTGCCAGAACCCATCTAAGATTCATAGTTCTAAGGCTTTCACAACACAATTATTTTACTTATATGTAAAAAGTATGTAAAAACTCCAATGAAATTGCCTTATGTAAAGTCAGGGGAGAATGCAGTAAAATTCTCACCGAACAAAGGGATTCTTTAAATGAGTGCTCTGTTAAACATTTACAGCTGTTCCAGTAGCACAATACGATTAAGTACCATAGCATTCTTAGGCAGCATTTGGCATACCATTGAAACAAGCACAAAGATATATATATATATAAAGGAGACATAAGATTCACACTTTTAAGACTGAAAACCGATTCACAGAAAGCGCATTTTCTGTGAGCTCAAATAGAAACCAGAGTTCAGTGATTGTTTGGGTTTTCATTTGTTTTCCCCCAGCCATCCTGTGTGCAAATCAGATCTACCCTGTCAAGACAAGCAATACTCAAGTACAGCTAACAGGACTCTATTAAGTCCCCTGTAGAGGAGATTTCAAACTAGTAACAGTTTTTGTAAGTAAAAAGTTATGGGCTTGCAAACATTCAAGCATAATTCTCCCAATACATGCTCTTTACTTACAACTACAGAATAGTCACACAATAAACATAACTGAGGCTCATTCACTGAAAACAATGAGACAAAAAAAATCCAGCTGGACACATTTTACCTACACTGTAAGAAAATGCACGCATTGTTTATGTCACCATGGTGAAAAGGAGATCCATATTTGAGTGGGAAATGCATTCTGCTACCAAGCACTTTCATACAATGCACATTTAAAGAGAGTGCTGAAGCTGAACACCTAGAATTGTTCGTATGTAAACAAGAGTGTTTACATCATTGCAGGCTATGCTTTGTACACAACAAAGCATCAGTGAACAAGCTCACAGAGCCCACAGTAAGGCTTAGAGGTCCTATTCTGCTGTCCAGACTTACACACTGGAATATCCAAATGTCCTCAACTATAGGCACAGATTTGAGCCTTACTTAAAAAGATTGAAGCATACAACTGCTTTGCTAAATATTAGCGTATTTAGGACCATGACAAAACTACTTGCTCACTTGGGGTTCAAAGTAAAAGGATTACACCTCACCATCCTGTTAACGGCCCGAAAAGCAGATCTAAACTTGCCAGAAAGGCCTTTTATTCTGAAATTTTACATTTTCTTACTACTCTCAGCAATTTCACCCACATCTTTTATAAGATCAACAATTTCTATTTACAGTAGGGCTTTTTGTTCAACTTGCACCATTTTTTTCATGTATCAGACTACAGACAGCAGTGGTAAATTAATCAAACTGGTGCACATTTGTCAGCTTGCTAATTTTTCTCTGGCCATAGTTCTGAGAGACTGGAATACAAAAGCTATCTCCACAAGATCTCTTTGTTCCTACTACTTAGACTTCAGTGTAATCCATAGCAACAGTTTAAGTTTTTTATTTCCAAAATGGGGATATATACTGGGGTGAAAAACAAGGGATTCAGGAGCATTGCTGTGAAAGACATACTGAATCACTGCCCAGACAGATGGCTGAGTCAAACAGTACGCTAAAAAAAATCCAGTGTTCCCTGACAAATCCTAATTCATGACCGTCAAAATCTATAATGCAACACCACATGCAAAATGTTGTGGTAGTTATCTAATGGGAAGTTTATTTTCTTAAATTTTTAATTGAAAAATAAACTACCATGTTGCCTTAGATGTGTCTTTAATGAAGACGCAATGAAAGTCCTAAGAACTTCCCCAATCCCAGTTATATGTCTACAGTTGCAGTTTATACTGATATTGCTAATATTTGCTAAGAGCCTAAAATAGTCCTCTTGATGTACAGGATGTATGGTATGAGAAGCATATGCTTTAGAGAACACAACCCAAATATTAAACAGCAGGCAGGAGCAGGAAGACCAGAAACATAACCAGGAAAGAGTTCTTGCTCGGAGCAGCCAGCAGAAACACAGATTTCCAGAGCGCCTGTTTTGCAAAGACAACAAAAATATATGAATGAAGAGGGCATACCAAACCAAGAGCAACATGGAAGAAGGCGGCAGCAGCAGAAGCAAGGGATGCAAACAAGCTCTGTACTGGCAGAACAAGGAGATGGGACAAATCTTATGCGTCTGCCACCAAACGTCACTTCAGATCAGGTTCTCTCAGGATCGTTCCTCTTTCATGATGAGCTCTACAGTTCTTCCCAGTTCGGACTCAAGTAAAGAGTTCTACCTATAAAATCTATTTCTCTCATGGAAGAAAAAAATACCATGTACAGTAGGATTTGAAGGGGGAGAAATGGGGTGCTTAAATGATATGTGAAAGGAGCTTCTGCTCCCAAAGTTGCCTTCATTTTGCAGCTGCCTCTGACTAACTAGAGAGTCAAACAACACTCAGTGTTGTCCCAGCTTCTGATGAAAATACATCCTTCTGTCCATCTATGGTAAGTTCTGCACTTCTTCTAAGAAAAAGTATTTGATGAATCTGAGTGCCCCAACAGGGCTCATCTCTATTTCAGTAGTAGCAAATAAGTAGAAAATAAACGAGATGTGAGTACAGTACAAGAGCACTGTCTTAATCAGAGAGAAAGTTACTTAATAAGCTGGTCTAAACACTCCAAAATCAGAAGAGCTCAGGAGAAATTTCTGGGATTATTATAATATCAGAATCAAAGAACCATACAGGTTGAAAGGGATGTCTGGAGATCATCCAACCCCCTGCTAAAGCAGTCCCCTACATTGGTTGCACAGGAAAGCACCCAGGCAGGTCTTGAGTATCTCCAGAGAAGGAGACTCCACAGCCTCTCTGGGCAGCCTGTGCCAGTGCTCTGTAACCCTCAAAGTAAAGTTCTTCCGCATTGTTCTTCAGTTCATGCCCCCTCTGGACAAAAGCTTGGAAGTTTTCACTTGTGTCACTGAAGATGCAAGTAACATGGTAAAATCCTAACATCATTTTTGTTAAATATGAAAAAAAAGTTTGTTTATCAACATAGAGTGAGTTCATGGTGCTGTCAGTTCAAGAAAGCCACTGATGAATACATACTTATTTCAGAAATCTCACAGAGGCAGTGAACACCAACACACACACAGCAATGGTTCTACAAAGTGGTTTTCCATAGGACTGTAAATGTGTAAGAATAAAACCTTACCGGGGTTTAACAGAAATATGTCTAATTTCCATTTAAGTGTGCAGCTACCATTGGACATACTACTGTACAGAAAAATAACACTTTTTATGAGGTTAGAGATAGCTTTATACCATAAAATTGCAATGTATTCATGCTGTGAATCCACAATAATGGACTCACAACAGTAATTCTACTTTAATCATACATTCAAAAAAATTCTCTCGGGTATATGTTAAGTTTATGTTTGGCTTGAGGGAACTACAACTTTTACCTCTATTTTTATTTTTAGATAACCTGAATGCATTTTTTGATTGTTTTCTCTTCATGCCTTCTAACAATTTTCTTTAACTATTCAGTTTCTTTTTCTCTCAGCTATGTTTTTTCTTGATTTTCAGTACTCCGTTTTTCCTAGATCTATTTTATCTGAGTGTGTATTTTATATTTTTGATCACCACCAAAGAAAAAAATAACACTGAAATACGCACTCTGTACATTTTCTGTTTGGCTTCCAGACTGTAACGTACTTTGTGGTCAGGAGTATAAGGCAGAGAGTTTTCCTTGGTTGACCAGAATGCTGCTTAACAGTGTTTGCCTTCCTCCTGCACTTGCACCAAATAATGAGTTTGCAAAAAAGTAAGTTGCCCAAACTTTGAAAGTAATGTTATGTGCATTTTCACTGTCATTCAGAAGATACAAAGGAATACATTCAGCAAAACTGCTGTACATAATCTCAGCAAACGAAACATATTGTATAGAAAGCACTGAAGTTTCCTCTACAGGGTGGAGTGCATGAACCCTATAATAGACAGAAGAATTTCCAGGAACTCAGTACCTCAGAGAAGAAGAAAGATTCAGAATGATGGCATCAATCGTTATTGCAAAGAATACAAGCTTTGAGAATTACAGGAACAAAGGCTGAAAATAAAAACTATTATCTAGCTGGAAGCATGGAGTGCCCGGACAACTTTTATTGTTCTCTAATTTCTAAGAAGTATCACTTCACAGTGGAGACATTTAGATGCCAAGTCGTTTTGAACATCAGATAAATAGTTTGTTGCTACAGTGTAAAGTGTGTATTTCCATCAGCTTAAGAGCTAAGTTATGAGTCAAGTGGAAATGCACCATGCTTTCAGAAAAGATTCTGAGTTTTTCAAGCGCCAATCTCATCACCAAAATGGCTTGCAAAAATGTGAAGATTAGGGAGAGGGCATAAAATAAAACATTAAGAAATAACATTTTTGGAAGATTTTGTGGGTTGAGAGAGTAAAGGGAAGTTGAAATTTTTCTAAAAACAATTGTTTCATGACAAGATCTATTCATGTGATCACAATTCTTTGCAGGGCATAATTATTTGGGAGCTATTTCACGATCTTCAAAACTCTCAGCCAACCTCTTTTGAAAACAGCTAGAATTCTCTACTAAAATTTCCGATTTCTTAATGCAATTAAGCCAGAAGACTTTAGGATAGCTTTTATTGCTGGTGTTTTACTTTTCAATGAAAACTAAACCTCTGACATACATCTGGCAGTAGGACTGCTCCAGGCAGAGACCTGGAACAAAGAGCATCCTTAGATCAGCCCCACACAATGCCACTACAAAAGCCAAAATGAAAGAAACTCAGCAAATCACAAATCTCACACTCTGACAATTGTGCCTGGCCTAACGAGGTCATTACAGACATTAAGCACCCTATGGAAATATCATAAAGAGAGCTCGCTAGAGTAGCAAACAAAGCACAATGTGTACGGAGTCATCATCCTTCCCTAGACACAAAAACCCACGTTATTGCATTGCTAGGCAAGCTGGAGCTGGTGCTGCTGCTGGCTGCTTTTTACCTGTGTGAACTGTGAGGCAAGTCAACTCAGAGGCAACACAGAATGGACATTACAATGGAATGGACAATCTTAATAGCCAGGTTATTCCTCCAAATGTTTTTTCCTTCCCTGTCATATCCTAAAGATGGAATTGGTGTTAGGAGCCAACTAAAAGAATTAAGATTTGTCCCAAATTTAATAGTAACAATTGTGCAGAATAAAATTAAATGTTCCTTACTTTAATATCTAAAATCTTACTACCTCCCCCTAGTGGCCTCAAAAGTTGTCTTGATTAAATGTAATAAGCAGAATCCTGCTGCGCTCCAGATGTTCCTACTTCCTGAGAAAAATACATTCATTGGCCTGCTTTCATCCCAGTGTGGGGGTTTCACAGACAAGGGAGAGCAAACCTAACCAAAAAAGCCTCACAGCCTCACAAATCAGAAAAGACTTAAGATGTTACAGAAAACATTTGCCAGCACTATATGTTTAAGATACACAGATCTTCAAAAGCACTTTCGCAGAAATCTGAATGAAATTGTCTCTTGAAATAAGCCTTATGTGGACACTAAACACAACGCTGCTAAAAGTAAACTCCCACCATGGCTGCCTTCATTTTTAATTTCTTGGAACTCATGGGTTTGATCAGCAATCACTTCAGACAAATGCAGCAGTCATTTTGCATTGTACTTGAGAGTAGAATCGACACACGCATTTTTAAGAATTATTTTAGAGATCTTCCCTCACCAACACTACAACCTACCAATGGAATTCTCTCTGACAAATACCCAGTTCGCAGTAAAACACTGACACATTAGTGTTCGGGTACAGGCAATTCTATTTTTTTTTTTTTTAATATCTTATTATTCAATTATTTGATCAGCTTTCCAGAAAAAAAAACAAGCATGACAAAACCTTGTTTTTCAATATTAAACATACATATACTTGAAAGCCTACTTTTTAATTTCAGATTATTGTAGCATTTAATATAAAATATTATTTCAATTTCTTAACTAATAGTCCTTATCCATTACCCACAATTCAGACAAGAAACCAATCAAGTTTTTTTCCTAAATAAAAAGAAGTCTCAAACACTGATTTGCCAATGCATAACATGCTTTCACACTATGCCTTCTGTTTTAAAACTCAGAATGACATGCTGTTCTCTACCAAAAATTATTTACAGGGAAAAAAAAATTGAGGGCTACGGGTCCTCCACATCACAGCAACAGGTTAGAGGCAGAGCTAAAAATATATTCCCGATTTTCTGAATTTCAATACTAAGCTCTTTCCATGAAACTTAATTGTTTCTCTGCATATATAATCTTATGTGCCCAAATAGAAATATAGGAGCACATCTTCAGTTTTGAAATCTGAGTGAGGGCTAGAAAGAGAGGAGAAAAGCAGCAGCAGTGTTAGCTGGAGCTGACTGAACAAAAGAAAGAGTTTACATTTCTGCTTAAGAAATGGAAAAAGGATTCATGCCTCACCTTAACCTTTCATACAGAATCACTTATGGGACAGAAGCCAGTTTTCCTCAGGAAAATTAAACACAACAAAACACAGAGCAGTAAACCCAAACAATTCTGTTGGATTCTAAGAACTACACAGACCTCATAGTCTGGAAAAACTTCAGCTGCAGGGCAAAAATTAAGATGCACATTAAGATACACCTTGCAAATCAGGATAAGCATTTTATTTTTGGTGATAAAAATGCCCTGTGATACATTTTAACAAAGACAGGGAGACTCATTTTAACCTGTTCAGGAGTTTACATGATCATCTTAATAACCTGCATATTACTATTGTTACCATTAGAAAAATATCAGTACAGACATATTGAAGGACAGCAGTAAAGTCCAAATCCCACATATTTCCTAGTGAACAGAAGTAGGAGTATAAACCCATTCCAGTTTAAACCACAGTTCCAGACGTATTTCACAAGCAACAAAGCAAACTAAACTGCAAGATCACACACACACACACACACACACACACACACACACAGTGAAAGCATATATTAACACCTATATCATGAAAAGTGTGACCACAGTTTTGTCAGTTTGATCCTGTCAGAGAAAAGAATCTGAGTTACACAGGTCAAAGTATTATTCTATATTATTAACAAAATACACATACAACCTAATGATGTCAGCCTGCTGCTATATTGCATTTCCAGAAATGTGTAGGGTTGCAGTGAGTTCAGGAGTTTTATATTAAATGCTCTCTGTATCTCGTGCTGACAGCTAATAAGCAAGAAAAAAAAATGCTACAAACTTTTTCCTATAATTCATAAACGAGTTCTGCATCCATGTCAATGTCTACATTACGTTTTGTAAAGAGGTTGGTGTTTGTGCGTGTGCGTGAACTGGTTACCTGTGACACATTTGGGAGATTTTACCTGTCCAACCAAGCCAGGAGACTTTTAGCTGCTCCAATGAGATCCACTACTGATGTCAGAAAATCATTTGGTAATTTGCGGCTGGTCCTTCCATCATAGTGACCACTCCTCCTCCTCCCAGTGATGAAGTTCTGCAGATTTTTGGCAGATGCATTCAGTTTATGTGAAAGGGTTTTCAGATTTTCTGTTTCCAAACCATAGTTCTGAAAAAAAAAAAAAAANTTAGTTAAAAAAAAAAAAAAAAAAAAAAAAAGTTAGCTGCGCTGCTGAACACGAAGTACTGAGAACAGCAAAACTGATCTTCTGCTTCAAAACTTAACTCTTCCTAATAATTAAGGTAGAAATACACCCACTCATTAGATTTTAAATGTATGGCATGTTCTGTTTCTAAAGTGCATAAAAATGGAACAAAAGAAGAACCATATTATGAGTGATCTTTTAGCTGGTTTTAAGCACACTGAGAAAAACATCTCCTCCTAGTCTGCTGGACTGATTTTCAAAGCAGTAGATCCAATGATTCTCTGTAGATCTGATCGTTATAGATCAGTCCCCTGTGCCTGCAATCACACTGATTCCTCACATCATGTAAGAAAAGAGGGCTTGCAATTAGCAGATGCAGACAGTATGGACACAGTGTAATACCAGATTGCTTTTGTTGGAAGCATGTTCATTTTCTTCTTTTTATTCTTGTTAGCAAAGGACCAGCATAATCATAGACCAAAGAACACAGTGCTACTCTGCACAGTCTGTGTTGCCCTTTAAAGCTGTAAACTTTGCTTCCATTTAAGAATTGGTCCCTTAAGCTTAAATTATGGTCCTCCACTATGCAGCAGAGACAGAAGTAATTATGCAGAAATATTAACAAATAGTACTTGAAAATCCTTCAAATATACAAATGCTGCTGAAATGGCACTAGAGAATACCCTAATTTAATGTTCAATTACAATATATTATAGTAACATCAGCAATTTGTTATTTCTAAAATAGATTTGTTTTCCTCGCAAATGCAAAGAATAATCGAATTATTTCAAAAGAGATCTTCTCTTCCTCTTTTAAAGGAACATGCAACTGCAGAGACTTGAGCTTATTATTGCCAATAGAGAGAGATGGGACTACTAAAAGTGCTCCTTGCCTAAACCACATCACAGGGTTATGACATGGCATGCAAACAACTTCATCTGCGGCAAGAGCTACTTACTATACAAGGTGGACAAGGCAGGATGCAAAAAACACATCAGTTACACACAGAAAAACCCACTTCCTAACAGTAGCCCCTATCGCTCATCCCAAACTCCTTGGTTTGGTTGCCATGCTAATCTGTCCATGAGGAGAAGGGATATATTTACCAATTCCAGTTTAAGACTACTGAATCTTATTACTGTGATCCTTTCTTCTACTGACAATGTAGGGAGGAAAAAAAAAGAAAAAAAAGGATGACTTAGAGCAGTTGCCATTCTCCTAATCCAAACCATCTACTAAATGAACTTATCTACTCTTTAATTATGCAGGGACTCCAAGAAGATTAGACTGACATAAAACCCAATAAGCACACAGCCCCTAGCCCTCCCACAATTCTAATCCCAAGAAAATGCTGGAATATTGAGGAAAGGAGAGACTTCAGCATATGGCTTGTCTGCTGTCTCCCAACCAGATCCTCTTGACACCTGTAAACTGAACACACTTAATAAGGAGTCACTAAAAATCTTTCCACGGCAGAAGATGCACTATGGGACTCAGCTTAAGAGAGAAATGAACATATGCTAAGGCTGCATTTTAAAAACCTCTATTGCAACTTCTGAGAACATCCATATTTTAGCCAACAAATGGCTTTGGGGGCATATTTATCAGCTGCACAATTTCTGCATGGGCACTGTCCTCTGCCACCTCACTCAGTTCCCAATTAGTCAGTACATTTGGACAAGGACTTTTCCACCATGTAAATATTCTATAGCAGTCATAAAACAGATAGAGTTAGGCTATAAATAAAAAATTAGAAGATGAAAACAATAAATTAGGATGGAAAAGTAAAACATACTTTACTATGCAGTTAAGCAGCTCATACCTAACAACTTATTAAATCTTCCCAAATTAAAGAGATAAACATCAAATAAAAATGAATTTGTTTTTGCTGTGGTTTTGTTGTGGTTCTGACTCAGCAGTCAGCTAAGTCCCACACAGTTATTCGCTCACCCTCCCCCTCCCCAAATGGGATGGGGAAGAGAATTAAGAAGAAAACAATATGGTAGAACTCATGGGTTGAGATAAAAGCTATTTACTAAGACAGCAGAGAGAACAAAAGAAATACCAGTACATATATAAGAAACAATATACGATACACAAAGCAAGGGATCAACGACCGATACCCAACCAGCCAGCAGCCCCTTCCTCCAGAAAAGAGACTCCCCTTCCGTAAGAGTCACATGATGTTACATGGTATGGAATAGCTCTTTGGTCAGCTCAAGTCAGCTGCCCTGATCCTGTCCTCTCCCAGTTCCTGGCTCCTTAGGACCTAACTGCTTCACTGAGGAACATACGTCCTTGGCTGCATTCAACACTGCCAGGTGTTATCAGCTTTGTTTCTCTTCTGAGATCAAAGCATAGCTTCATACTAGACACTATGAGAGAGGTAACTTGTGTTAGAAACTAAGACAGGTTTTCTGTGTTTGAGAGAGCTTGATGAAGATCTAGGACTCAGTAGGAACAAGCTGGAACAATAACAGCAAAACAAACAAACAGGTTTGTTCCTATTTCATCTTAATTTTTGAGCATCTAGCTCGTTTTTGGGAAAATTAACCAGGAAAGAAACAAACAAAGGATACTCTGGACAAAAGATATGTCATGGAAATTTCCTACAGATCAGCTTGCCTTGAGCAAACTCAGGAAAGGAGTTTCAAACAGTCAAGCAAACCCACCACAAGACAACATGCATTTACGATGGTGTTCACATTCCTAAACACAGAGGGGAATGACTGCAAAGTGCAGCCCTGCCACAGGTCTCCTCATGGAGTTTCTTTCTTTCTGATACACAGAAATGCTGAATCTCTTAATTAAGGTGGCTATCAGTGCGAAGCTGAACATCGTTCTCCAAATACCATGTTCATCTTTAGCCTCAGCAGCATAAATGTGAGTTCCTTCACAGCACCTCTTAATCTCATCACAGCCCAGGTGCCTCAGCATTACTAACACTTTCACAACAGGGCCTGTGTTTCAAGTTTCCTAATCCCATGGCACCAAACCCATTTTCCTTCCATAATCCAGGGGAAGGTGCTGGCAGGGCCACCACATGCCAGGCCAACCCAGGGCAGCCTCCTGCCTCCAGCCAAACCACGCACAGGGTCCATGCCAAGGCCTAGGCTCCATCCCGAGGCTCTCCTTCAATGGCCCTGAAGTAACTCAGCTCTCTTTCTCCATCCTGCCCTCTGTTGCCTGGCCCATACCTCACCTGTTCAGAGAAGCAGGCAGTGAGTAGCAGCTGGCACTGGTGTGCCATGCGCACTGCAGCAAGAGCCCAAGCTGACAACACACAGGCCTTGAGTATCACCAGACAGAAAATCATCAGTACAAATAAAACATTGAGCAAGAAAGTATGCAAAAAGCTGTTCTATGACTGAATAACGGTGCATTTGCATATATGCTTCTTTAGAAAAGCAGCTGCTATAAAAGCTTATTGGCCTCTCACTGACAGATGTATTCTGTTTCTTTTTTAGACACCTTTTTTCACTGTCAGATACATGGAAAGGAAGGGGCAATGTTAATGGACACAAAGTCTGTGTCCAGATACATTCATCAGCTGTGTACGTTTTCTTTAATGTAAAAAGCAGAGAGGCCCACTTGGTATCTAAGCTACATACAGTTCAGTCATATATTAGGACTGGTGTTGATTTTGGCATAGCCTCCACCCATAATATGAGAAAGACATAGCCAGGGATGTAAAAAAACAGAGATAAATTTCAAGCAAAATGTATAACAGCTGCTCTGAACGCAATGCCTCCTATTTTATTATGTTGGCCCACAACGTCAGAGGTGGATGTTGGTGGTATGGCAGTAGAGGGTGAAGCTTCCCAACAATATTCTGCTCCATTTTGTTCCATGAAAATAAATAGAAGGCATTACTTTTGGAGTAACCTACGTGGTTTGGGGCAGCTGTGTTTAACAAAGCCTTCAAGGAGAAGGCTCATACAACAGCAGCCAAACTAACAAAATCCCCACTTTGTTTATCACTAATATTTCTGGCCCACATTAAGAACGAAACAAAGAGTTGCATGTTCTAATATTGGGAAAAAACGTTGTTCGAGTAATAGCTGCCAAGTTCAATCATACTTTATACGTGATACTATACTACTAACAATATGGTTTTTGTAAAAATACACTGTTTATTTCCAAGCAACACAAAAAGATAATTGCAGGCTAAGACGACAATTCTCGTTTCTCCCCTACTCTGCATTTAGCCTGCACTAACACAACTTATAGTGTCATTAGCCAAGATAAATTTACAGTCATTGAAAGAAGCATAAAGAAGTCTCTGCATGCTTGTAGAGATTACTAGCAGCGAGGCAAGTCCACGCATCTGCTTTCTCAACGAGGGGCCACAGAGGAAGTCTCTTCAGAGACACCCCACCTCAATAGAGATGGCTCTAATAGCATCTTTTCCAGCAATCACAAAACAAGAACTTGATGAAACTAAGCTATGTGGAGTAATAGCTTGTTGTCAGCAGGTGCTCAAGTGAAAGGTGGTGGGAGCTATTAATAGGCATTTTACCTGCTAATTACTTTTCTGTGGCTTCACATGGCAGTGTCAGTGAAGAATTTGTAGCTCTTTTCTTTGCACACTGACAAGCAGCAGCTCTAATCACCACTGACGATCTTTTTTTTTTTTTTTTAATTATTTATTTATTTTTTTTGTTATGGTTTTTTTTGGGCAAGGGAGCCGGCCTAGCACTCTGTCTGCCCCTCCTTGCACCAGCACCACAAGTTAGGAAGAGAGTTCAGTCACCTTGGAAGTGCAATGAGCTTTCTGGGCCTAGTTTGATTAATGTTTGCTAGTTACCCTCCACTCCAAAAATAATAGTTAAAAAAAAAAATCAGAGCTCATTTCAACTTTTTCTTGAGTTAAATTCACTTAAGCCTTGCTAGCAGGCAAGTACACCTCACTGCTAGTACAAGTTAGAAAGGAGAGTGTTTCCTTCTCGGCTGGCACAGACATGATGACTAGAGGCTGCTGACACACTATAGAGTATGTCACCACTGTTGCAGTGCAACACAAAGACATCAGTGCTAACTAAAAAAGCCAAGCTCAGCTACCAAATAATTCCATGTCTGAACACACCACAATATAATACATAGGCGTACTCACAGTCCCATTAACAAATCCAAAAATCCCTTAAAACACATCCTGATCACAACTTTTTATGCAACCACAAACACCTGTACATCTCCAAGCACAAAGGCTACATTATGTTCAACATCATATGGTTCAAAGAGTCCAAGAGGGAAAAATTAGCACATGGTTCCCACTGCCTATCTCCCTAAATAGCTGCTTCTTCTCTTTCAGACCAGAAAGCTGTTGGAAACCATGTGGAGCAAAAGGCATGCTGGGGCCAGCGATGGCTCTCACTGAATCGACACAAGATGGAAACTGATGCTACTACTGCAATACTGGTGCTCTGGGGCAAAACGAAAATAAAAATAGTTTCTCCAGGCAGGCACAGCGGGTATCAGTGCTTAAATTGATCAATTCTGCTGCTTCTCTGGAGAAGGCTGCTATGACTGTATAAGCAACAGACGGTAAAGGATTATTTTTCTTTGGTAAGTATTTGTCACCAAACTCATAAACATTGTTTTTTAAAGGAGGAAAAGAAGTGGCAACCTTCTGAAAAGGCAAGTACTATAGTCTATATCTCTCAGTAGTTCAGGTAACTATCACAGGAATTAAATCAAAAGTTTTCTTCTGAATGTAATTTTTATTTATTTATTTATTTATTATTTTATTTTAAGTTTTACTTCCCCATCTATTCACAGACTGATGCAGGTAAGGTAAGAATAGCATACGACTGCTAAAACAACTTAATGTAACATCAGGCAAGCTTAAATTGATTCCTCACTATTTTTCAGTGCTTTCATCTTCCAAATTTAATTATTGAGCAGTGTTTCTGTACATAATATTCATTGCTTTTAAACAAGCACACCAGAAATGGTAAAGTTTACAGTCC
Source organism: Penelope pileata (assembly GCA_013396635.1). Classification (NCBI taxonomy): domain Eukaryota; kingdom Metazoa; phylum Chordata; class Aves; order Galliformes; family Cracidae; genus Penelope; species Penelope pileata. The sequence goes on from WBMW01001327.1 coordinate 200,493, forward strand.
TCAGTTCCTGGAAAGCCTGGCGAAATTCTTAACTGTATAATCAAAACTGCATCACATGGATGCCATGGCGCATGGCAGCCATTTCAAAGCCGTGCCTCAAAATTAGGAGTGGCTAAAAATTTCCCATGAAAAGTTTCAACCTTTTTCTCCAAAACTGTTTTTAAACTAAACAAAATTTATCCTCCTCTGAACCTCATTCTCAAAAGCATTTGGCTAAACACATCCCACGAAGTATGAGCCACTTTACGAGCTCAAAGGGGTGAACAACTGAGAATGCAACTTGTCATATGGATGGTGCCTTATGTAACTTTCTACCTCACCAGCTCTGCCTACAGCATATATTTCTAACAGTCCTTCTTGCAACATCATGAAATGCCAGCACTAAGGTTATCGCTCCTTCAAATAGCACTGACATATGGGACAATTTAGAAGTGCACAACACATGATCCGTACAGATTTCATATATATGGAGTAAATAGGTAAAGGAACAGATCCAGAGTTTCAATGACACTTATCATTTCGAGCAGCTATTAAACACATACTGATTAAAAGACAAATGGTTTCAAATATAAATATTTGTCTTAAATGTTTGCAGTCAAAAATTTCAGGTGCATGACAGCTACAACCCTGCAGAGCCCAGGAAAGATTAACAATAATCACCATCATTGCCTCTCCTGAAAAAAGCACTTATTTTTCCACAGCACAATCAAGTAACGCATCAAAAAGCCAAGCCCTAGTTATGCTTTGTAGCACTAATAGAGCAATTATATAACTATTCTCCTTACTCCTATTCAATCAGCAGATTCTGCAAGGCCAAGTGCTCATTATTTTTATTTTTTTATTTATTTTTTTGCTTGTTTTCCTACTTTCTCATGTAATTTTGCCCTTAGTCAGCGAGGTCCTGTTATTTCTCCAGAATTCAAAATACCAGTTACATATTCAGTTATGTGCAGTTCAGTCATTTAAAAAAATAAAAAAACAGAAAGCAAGAAGTATGAACAGTCCTTTTTAACAAGTCTGCTTTTAACCAAGGCATCTAATTTGCATTTGCCCAAACTTGCCCAAAACTCAGAACAACCCAAAGAAAAAAGCAACTAAGTATCTAGATACATAACCAGTTCTTGAGACAGGTCAGAGGAAGGACATTCATCCTTTGCACACAGACATATTTACTGCCTTTGGCATACCACAGGGTTTACTGCAGTTCTGTGGAAAAGATCTACTAACAACAGCAACAAATATTTTCAGCCTGACCTATATCAGCTACCAGACACCCTTTAGCTCATTAGTTTTATTGATTTGGTTATGGACCTTTGACTGAGAATTTCCTTCTTTGCAGTAAGTTATCTCAGGCTGAAGATAAGAAGGCAGATGATATATAAGTAGAACTTTAACACGCAAAGGGCAAGAGTAAAAAGGGTAAGTAATGCTTCTGCTATGAGCATGCAGAATATTAACAATAAATCCTAACTTCAGCATACACAAATTTCCATTCTGGGATGAAGCATTCCTCATTTAGCACTACAATGATTAAATCTAATACTCACTATTACTGACAAAAGTAGTTTTAAGGTCTGACTAGTGATAAGGGCAAAGGAAAGGATTTTTGTGTGAGAAATGGCAAGATGAAATTAAGATAAAAGGCATAATTCTTAAGAGGAATTGAATGATTCATGGGTAAAGTAGATCTATTTCTTACATACATTTGCATGTAAATGTTTTCTGTTAGTGGTAAATAAGTAATTTCATGTTAGCACACCTCAACATTTTCTCTGCCAAGTAATAATGCTATTTCATATCTGCTGCAATCTTCTAGCTTTACATATAGAAATTTACAGTGTATAACAACTTCTTGTGCAGCCACAGCAGATTTAAGTAACCAGTATGAAACCAGTACTAACACTAGTATTCTATACAAAGCAAAAACCACTTTGTTTTTCTTTTAACCAAAAATATCTTCTACACAAATTGAGGTTTCCTGAAAAATATTTTGCAAATTCATAGGACTTTACTAATTTCTTTTGTTTAAAGAAAATTTCAAATAATCCAGAGTTCATTTGTGAAGTTTTCTAAATATTCTTTTCTATCGAGATAAACTATTTTCCACTTTCAATCTCATTTTAAAAGATATTTGAAAATGTTCACAATTAAATGAAACTAATTTAATCTTCTTCATTCAAACAAAATCATAGAAAATATACCGTGATCGCTAACTTATTACGATTTCTCCTCCATCTCTACAGCTGAGCATGCAGTTTCTTAGTTTACCATTTTTCAAACAGTTGTGAGATGTCAAATATATTTTTGAGATTTTGTCAGAATGAATAAATATGCATGTCTGTATCAAGCAGGAGTCTGTCAGCATCACCAGTGTGGTCTTGGTTTCATGGCCCAGTTTGAACAGAAAGGGAAGGAGAAGAGACGTCTTACTGGAAACAAGGCAACCCTACAGGAGTTGCTCCATCGTGTTGTTTTCTCAAGGACTGACCAAAACCATGCAACAAATTCCTAGCAATAAAATACCATCACAGACCTCCCTACTTCTTGCTTTAAAGCACAGCACACATTTCATTCATCTTGCCCTTTCTGACATAAGATTTTTAGAAAACAAAAAGAAAAAACACACAAAAGAAAGATAATCTGAACACGCTCCCAACTTCACAGGCTGAAGGAGAGAGTGAAGATGCAGAGCACAGTTACATTACCTGCTCTCTCCTGGGGCAAGTTCAACTTTAGCGATTGCATGCAAAATGCACACCCCTGCTATTACTAGCCAGTGTGACCTATAGCAGCAGCAACAGCTGAGCCAAATATTTCTCCCTCCTTCTCTGTAGCACCACCAGAAAAGAAAACCTGTGAATCTCACCCTCAGGGTCCTTGTTCTCCTGTCAACAGCACAGCATGGCAGCTGGCAGCCAAGAGACTCCAATGAGATGGTGGCACAGGCCACCATTTGTTCTCCACTCAGCTGACAAACACTGGAAGATCCATTTGTTGCAAGTGCTCATGACAGGATGGGAATACTGAAAGAGACCACAGCCACCCACCTACCTTCTGTCAGAAAAGAACTTCCTGAAAATAATGCTACCAATCATAAGTGGCTCCTGATTATTACTGTGGCCAGCAGTTGGTCTTTTCAGCACTGTTTCACAGTCTGCCTGGGGTACGTGGGTCCCTGGCGCTCTCCAGATATGCTTGTTCAGTTCTTCCATTTCCCTCCAGGAAGAAAATGTTGCTCCATGAACTACAGACATGCAGTACAAGCAGCTACTTTGCCATTTGCCATAACAGCAGCTGAAGAGCAGAAATTGCCAGAAGAAATCTTCCCCAAAAATCTACAGGAAGAGGGGCAGGAAGGAGGCATCTCCTAAAGCACATCAGCTGTCAAGAAGCTTTTCTTCACTGATAGCCCCCCTGACTTAGAAACCTCTCTCTACAGAGTGGGAACAGAAATGAACAGCGGGAAGTGGTTCCATCCTCAATTGTCCTCAGTGCCAAAAAAAACTCATTACGTGCTCACCCGCTGACTCGGAGAGAATGGGGAGGAGAATCAGAAGCTGCAATCTGTTTGGATGTGATTAGTACAAAATCAGAGATTATGCTTGCAAGGCAAAATTAATATTACTATTGCTAGCCCATCATACTACTGATCATTTCCAGCATCCAATTAGATATTAATTCAGTTGGATTAAACACCTGTAACTCACACCAAATTCTATTGTGAATCTTCTGTTAAACGCCAGTGCAACAGGAGAAACAATGAGGTAACTTGCATTTCAAAAAACTTGCACAGTGGCTACCTGCACGAGCAATAGTCAAGTGCTGAGGATTCATAGGCTTAGAGTTCTCAGAAACATACAGTCCACATTAGGGGCTAATTCAGAAGAACAGGCAAGCACTAACCAGGACAGATACTTATTGATGCAATAAAAAAAGAAAGCCTGTAAGTATAGGACCAGCATAGCCAAAAGGATTGTCTCTGAATTAAATTTCCTAAGAGGTTTATCTGATTGGTGAACAATAAATTTAAATTAAGTCCACTAAAATCAATATAACAATCACATTTTCTGTCCCTGAGGAGCCATCAGCAGCCAATTGTGAGACTGCAAAAGCCTCAACTTAAATTAGAAGTTGAGATCTGAATGCCTGCTATTGTGTTTCAATGATGAAGTTTTCTTTAAAACCAACTCAGAAAAGCAGACAACTCTATGTGCAACATGGACCAGGAAGGTAGAGGCTTATTGCATGAATTTAGGATGCAGTGTCAGCTTTCACTAAAAATTCCTTATTTTATATACAACTTGGTTCTATACAGAATTGTCTAAAATAAGGGAGCTACAAATACAAGATGTGTCTGTTTGTCTAAAGATAACATCTGTAATTATATATCTGGTGAAAAAAGGAAATTTCAGCTAATAAACAAGGTTATTTCTGTGAAAACGGGTTATATTTGAAAGAACCACAATCTGTCTCCCTTGTGTGCTTGGAAAGAATTGTCCTCAGTGTTCAGCCTACCTTAGATTTTGTCTCAGTTAATTTACAAGAAAGTATTTACTTTCTTGTTTCCCTTTGCACTGTCTGATGAGACAAGTACTTTGTGGCTAACTCTGTCTCCTTTTATGTCCGTAGCAATTTAATTTTTTTTTTTTTTTGGATTACATCTATTCCATTATTTAAAAAACAAATAGATGAGTTAACATCACACTGAGCTACTTTGCAACATTAATAGAAAGACTACCCTAAAGAAGAAAATGTAAAACCTAATGTCATCCAGTACAGAAATGCTTTTCTCCCCTTCTTTACTTTTTACATTTTTAATTTTTTTTTCCATTCTTCTCTCTTCATTACTCCCCACATCCATCTCCCAAAGATGCAATAATAGGATATTCAGAAAAGCTGCTGCATGCTGAGAATCCACAAGCCCTTCTAAAGAGCCTCGCTACCATCTTTGATTTCCTCTACTGGGATTCAGCTTTCTTAAAGCTGCTTCTGAAGCTTGGAAAAGTAGTCCGCATTAAAAATCTACAAAACACCACTTTAGGCAGTCAAGTACATCTTAGCAGAGCTGTTCACAATCCTTCCTACAGTGGAGAATGCAGACTGTGTGCCCAATCTATCACTAATCTTTACAATCACACACAAAAATTTCAGAAGAACAGTGAAGTCAGCACCACACCCCTCACTGAGGGGATAATCCAAGTTTTGTGTGACATGACCTGACTGAAAAGACCATTACCAAAATCCCTCTGTATACTGGATTGAAGATGCATGTATTATTTACACACAATTTTTTTCAGTATTTAATCCTTTTCTACTGTGAAATACAAGCAGCTATGTTTCTGTAAGCTTGAATAATCATCTACAACGTAATTTGCTATACTCTGAGGAACTGCATAAAGAATCAGTGAAAAATGACATGGTTAATATCAGGAAATTTTGTTTGTAAAGGGCAACCGGCACTCAATTACTACATTCAAATATACAACTATTTTACATTCCAAACAAAACACAGTCTAGTCTTGTCGTGATTTTAGGTAGGCTTTTTTTCCTATAAACACAGATAGGGAATTCTTAAATCTCTGATGCCAATTTATTTAACAAGCACTATCCTAGCAGTAGATGTTGTTCTTTATCTTGCCTCTGGTTTAAAATGTTAAATTGTTTATATATTGAACATAGTTCATTCTTGAACTGTTTAGACAGTTTTTAGGACTAGAAATTTGAATATACAAATTGTGAATATGCAAATACTTTGCATATCCATTTTGCTCCAAGAAGTTTACCAGTGCGCAGAGCAAGTCTACTGCTTCCAAGATAAGCTCCTGATGACCAATTCGTGTGACTCCAAGATCTTCCAGTTCCTGATGAGTAATACGTAGTAGCTGGTCCCCACTAATCTTCTCTCTCTCAAAGTTCTTAATATATTGCTGCAGGCAATCATCAAGACCTACAGAAAAAGGACAGAGGAAGTAAAGAGAAAAGTTAGTAATGTTTTTACTGCCATAGGAAGTCAAATGAAAACGGACTGGAACCAAAAATCAAGCCAACAGAGGATATTTGCCCTATCTTTAAAATAAATATGTGAACATCACAATTGTGAGTATCCAAATTTTATGCCACCCATAAATCATAAGATTTGGAGAGCTAGTGTGGCCATGGGTTTTCTACCTCTGGACAATACCAATTACTCTTGAAGCCCAAACAGAGCTCTGAATTCTTACCATATACTCCGTTATGAACGCATACCTGACAGCCTCTAGTAACGGGTACATTAGCAATGCATTCCATCAGAGGGGGGAGAAGAGAAGAAGGAACAAGGGAAAGGAGGAAGACTTATAGATCTTCTTCTCTGGGTGTTGTATGTGCTATTATATTAGTTATCAGAGTACAGTAAGTGTGTGGAAACAAGAGAAAGTGTTTGTGCCAGACAAATTCTAAGAGGCAATGGGAGTGTGAATATGGTTAATGGATTGACAAGTAATCAGTGCCTCTTAACCTCTCTCAGCACACCTCTGCCATGGCAGGCTGCGTGATGGAGAGACACTACTAGAGATGCCCTCTCCTAGGAAATTGTCTTTCCACATCACATGAGGGGATGCACAAAACAGCAGTGACACATTAGAGCATATCTGATGCTGCAAAACTGTTCATACCCTGCTGATCTCCTGTTGTACAGGACCAGGTCCTGCTTTGGGACCACCTCAACTGCAGCTATTCAATTTGTGTGCCAGTCCAACAACGTGTAGCCAACTACATATTTTTGCCTGGAGCAAAGAGCATTGCAGAGCATGAAGTAATGTCATGCATCTCTTCCCCACCAATCTTTGCCTCAGAGGACAAGCCCTGTCTAGGAAAGCTCTGCAGCATGTGCATCCCTGTGCAAAGGGGATAATAGAGACTCCTATGCATTAATTTAGCTGCATCTTCAGAGATGCCACCTTTCTGATGGTTGTCTTCAAACAATGACAGCCAGCACATATCTTTTTCCCTAATATGAAAAGGCAACTGCGCGTTAGGTTGCAAGGCAGTGAGAACATTTTTACTTGCTAATCAAGATGTCTGAAAAATCTGAAGATATGTAGAAGAGCAACAGTCAGATAGGTCTGACTGTTGAGCAGAAGACTTACAAGAGCCCTTGTACATCACATAAAACTCCTCTGAAGCTGGTTCTGTAACATTTTCTTTTCTCTTTCCCCCCCTTCAGAGTGCAGCCACACCTGCAGAGAGTCTCACACAAGGAACACATTGGTGCCGCAGGCAAGTGGAGATGCTCTAGTGCCAGGCCAGACTGCTGCTTCTGGCTCAGCCCTCGGGCAACAATAGCTCATGCCCTGCCCTGCTACACCCAATCGAAGGTGCCCCAAACTCACCAGCACAATCTTCACATGGCTTAAACTTCTAAAATTCATACACCAAAAGTAAATCTCAACCAAAATTCTGTAACTAAAATTCCCCAGCCCAAGGGACAGGAAATTCTCCTTAAACAGTTCCAGTAGTCTCTGGTCACATCTTCCCTGAGCTTGCCGTCAGATTTCCTGCCTCTCAAACAAAGTCACTTAAAGGCCTAGGTTAACCAAGCATTGGGAGCAATGTTTTCCATTGACTTCCCTTTCTAATCAAATAGTTGCTCAAATCATTCCTATACTCAATCACAGTAACAGAATAAAAAAAATGAGAGTCAGAGGTAACTTAGCCTGGAGAAGAGAAACACCCGGGGAGACATTATAGCAGCCTTTCTGTATTTAAAGGATACCAACAGGAAAGATAGGGAGAAACTCTGTCAGAGAGTGCAGTGACTTAAAACTAAAAGAAGGGACATTTAGATTAGATATTAAGAAGAAATTCTTCACTATGCAAGTGGTGAGGCACTGGCACAGGCTGCCCAGAGAAGCTGTGGATGCCCCATCCCTGGAACTGTTCAAGGTCAGGTTGGATGGAGCTTTGGCAACCTGCTCTAGCAGGTGGCAACTCTGACCATAGCAGGGGTGTTGGAACTAGACAATCTTTAAGATTGTTTCTAACCCAAAATATTCTGTAACTCTCTGATCTAGGACTGATCAGGTACCACATCCTGCCACGCAGCTCTCATATGTGTGCAGTGATCTACTAAAGCTTTCACTCACCTTAGCTTAATTTCCCTGCAAAAGGAAAAACTGAATTACTGAACCACCAACATTGATCCATGAAATGACTTGGCTACTAAACATACGCACAGAATAGAGGATAGGAACACTCACTAAAGTCAAAACAACATAGTCTTTGTGGGGAACCACACAATATATTTTATATTCTTTCCCTTTGCACTTAACTAATGAATACTCCCTCAGGCTTTAGAACTGCTTGCTAAACAAAAGTGATGCTTCACTGTAAAACACCACGGTACATGTATACTCAGTGTGGTGTACAAGGGAAGATCTTAATGCCTTTCTTTCTTGGACACCATTGCTTCAGGACATGTCAAAGAGCACAAGTCCTGCTTATTCCCTAGGCATTTCAGTGCAAACCCTTGATTCATCCAAATGCTGCCATCTCTCTTTTATATGCTCGGTAACGCACACTCCTGTTAGCAAGCAGACAAGTGGCAATAAAAAGTGGTTATTCTTTTCTGCCTGATGCCTGGAAGAAAGGCCATTTACCAAGTCCCAGGTCTGTAAGAACTCATTTAGATGTTCAAGTTACAAAAGGAAATAATTTTTCCTCAAACCTTTCGAATCCACTTTCCTTGTTCACACACACACACCCCAACTGGAAGTATATGACATGAGCCTTCTTGATGTATCCATATTTGTATCCGTTTTATTCAGAAGTACTTCTTAGTGCAAGTTTTCCATCTGGGAAATTAATTGCATGAACTGTGTTACAAGCACTGTCTCGTGTATAGTGACATTTATCTTATGAAAGAAATTGAATGTTCTTGACAATACATAAAATGTTTCATCTAAAGTGTATTAAAAATAGGCTGTAGATGTGCTTTTGCTAAACGACTAAAAAAAGACATCAGTAAGTACTTCTGATATTCCTGAACTTAAGTCCCACACTGCTTGCATAGATTGCTGAATGAGAATAATAAAATTAAGATATTTAACGTCATCAGCTATCAAAAAAATGAATTCCCAACATAAGAGCCTGGTAACATAAATCCAGAATAAGACATGACAGATGCACTTAGTAAACACTTACTGAAAGTTAATTCTAAATAAAGCTAATATTCTTCCTCCTGCTGCTATCTATGTATTTTTGTCATTCAGATGTAATACAGACAGATGCATATAGTTCATATAAGGTAAGAAAAAATTTAAGAAAACAAAAATATTACTGACAATTGCTTGACTCACCAATTCCGTAAAAAACAGATCCAGGAAAGAACAAAATAATCTAACTGTAGATTGCATGACATTTTCAGAATAGCTTGCTGCAATTGCTTCCCCTCACTTCCTAAATAGAGTATCCTTTTAGAAAGTCATTTATTTCTGTCATTCTATTTCTTAATTAAGGAGCAGCAATTCTTTCTGTAAACAAAACCGTGCACTGATAGGAGATACTAATAATACAGAAGGGCAGTCAGCACTCCCCACTCGCACCTTTCGTCCCCCAGAGCCACGGCAGACAGCCTTGTTTGCCAGCAGGCAGCGAACCGCAGGGAACAGGCGTTCCTGGCTTATAACACCATTTAACTTGGGACAGGACAAGATGTACCAAAAAACATCAAGTGCCTGGGGTCCACAGAGACACCCTGGAAGCTAGCAGGGAAAGCACAGCTTTCTTTAGAGCAGTCTGTCTTTCGCAGTATTGCTGTAACTGCATACACTCAGCCTCAATGTCGTAGAAATTGTTTTATGCTGTCAATAACCAAGTAACAGTCTCATATCCAACAGCCCCCTCTCCTTCAAAGTAACCCTAGGATTTTCTGAGTATGTAACGGCACAAGTGTTCCATTAATGTAAAACTGTATGATGGTACTTCTCTCCCTTTCAGATCTACTCTTTAAAGAAAATATCATCTAGGTTGTTAGGTTTTTGTTTTTGAAAGATTCCTCTAGTCTCATGCACCAGAAACATTACAGGCTTCCCAGGAGGCAAGCTCCCCCACACAGGATGCTTTACCCCTAAGCTTACCAGCCAGGGAGCTTAGCACTGTTCAACAGGCAGTTCAACCGAGTCTAGAAGAGCAATTAAGATGGGAAGCTAATACACTGCACATTTTTTCAGCCAGAATACCACTGACGTGCTCTGTTTGCACATGCATTGTTCTCTGCATTACCAGAAAAGGAGTGATTCTCTTCATTAAGTTTAAAGCAAGCTCTATGTTATTTGTTTAGTCACACAAGAAACAACAGCAGAAGTGGAGGGAAGGGGAAAGGGGAGAGGGGAGAGAAAGAAAAAGCTCCTCCAGAGNGAAAAGTTTCTTTTGTAAGTAGAACATACCATAGCTGTATTTTTTCCCCTCTGTCCCTGAGTTCTGCCTTCTGTGAGCCAAGCTGGAGCTCATCAAATCACTAACAATTTTTAATGGCTCACCAATGTGAAAACGAGCAGATTTCTATACAGTGAATTCCCATTATTACAGTGGCACAGTAGAAACTGATCAGGAAATGTTTACTTTCATTTTTTCACTCACATGATTTTCTGGAATAAGATTGCAAGATGCAGTGCTACCCCCCAGGGAAATTTTCTATGCTTTCAGTCTTCTAACCAATAACACAACAGCACACTTCATGATCTCTCTGAGGTATTATCTTATTTTCATGCGTATAAGGGGTTATCTTTAGAAGCAAGCAAACCAACAACCACCCTGTAATTCAGGGCCTGGGTAGGTTATGCACACCTGTGGTAAGTCAAATGTAAACGACCCTTCAATTAAATTCATCTCCCAGTTCTGATCCTGCCATCTGCTCCTTTGCAAGGAGTTCAGTCTTCCTCTCTCTTCTCAGGGACTGTCTCTGTAAAAAGCAAGCTATTTGCTGGGTCCATAACAGAATGCAGGACAAGGAGACTGACTATCTAAAATGTGGCAAGCACAGTGGCAGTGCATCTCATATAGCTAAGGTATGAATTTGTTTCCTCTGAAAATTCAAATAAAAGTAAATTACTGTTTCTATGTCAGTGTCTCTTAAAGGAGACTAATGCACCCCTAAAAAAGTATTAAAAATTGTAATAAAAAAACCTTTTTCTACAACTAGATCTAATCTCAGATTTCTAATCAGCTACTCAGATATACAAGAGAAGATACAGCACTAAAAATAGCAGCAACTAGGTAAAAGATTATTCCCAAAATAGGTAGCAAACAAATTTTTCTTTAGGAGTGGAGAACTACAGTGAAATAATGGAGCTTGCATCCATATTAGCCTTCTTTCCAGTTTGGGGTTAAGGAGATATTTTCCCTGGAGGTGCTCAAGGCCAGGTTGGATGGGCCCTGGGCAGCCTGACCCAGTGGGTGGCAGCCCTGCCCACGGCAGGGGGTTGGGACTGGGTGGGCTTTGAGGTCCCTTCCAACCCAAACCATTCTGTGATTCGATTATATAATGAACAATACAGGTATAATTATCATACCTGAAACGTTGACAGGGGAGTATATTTTCAGTCTTCCTTGGTAAATCAGAATGACGATGTAAACTGACAGCTTTCCTTGGTATGTCCTTGTTGTCTAAAACCAGCAGTTACTGAAGAGTAACAACGTAAAGACAATACATGGAATAATTCTGTATGTGAGGGAAAGACGTTCAGCTTTCTTAAAGATAAGTGACAGGTTTGGGGATTTTCTTCTTCCTTACTGAAAAGCAAAAAAGTTCATCTTTCAATCTGAATGGGAAGACTATGCCCTACCTGAACTCCATCAGTTTTACACCTTAATAAATTCACGCAATGGACTGTAGCACAGAATTTAACAAGCCTTTTTAAAAAAAGTTTCAACTAAAGTTTAGCATAAGCTGGGTATTTGTGTAGCACCATGCAATACCTTTTAAGATGGTAATCTATTATTTACAACATTTTTACCTGAACTACCATGATGGAAGAAATTGTCAAAACAAGAAATGCTCAGGAAAAAAAAAATCAGTTCCTTTCTCCCTTCTGACCAGTAGATCTGCACTAAATTTAAATCAACTACACTTAAGGACTGACCATCTTAGAAACTGCACGTGGGTCCACTTACATCACACATCATTTTTCAAACTTAAATGTCCCACTGAGTTCCTGATAAGTTAAAATACTGTGCTATGATTCACACATTTATTAATACAGGACTGGGAGGTTACTAACATATTTGTTCTCATTATAAAAATGAAGATTTCCTTATGCCAAAGAGCAAGACAATCAAACAGTAAACTACTCCCTGTATTCCAGCTCAAGCAGAGGGTTGTTCCTGGGTATGGCCAGCAGCTCGGAGCAGGCAGTTCCCATGTGGGATACGCACTCAGATGTCCTCCGAAGGGGAACCAGAATGTGAGAGCATGATTAAAAAAAAAAAAAAAGGGGGTGGAGGGGGCAGGTTTTACCTCAATCTGTTCATGGGAGATGAACATTCAGAAACTCTCCATGTCCTCCAGCCACCACGGGCAAGCCCAGCCAGCCACTCCCTGCTTGAGAGGCAAAAAATTCTTCCCTGCCCTCCCCAGGGATGCTTAGGGGTCTGCAGCACCTCCTGAGTCTCATATGTGACAAGCAGGTGTCACAGTTCTCAAAGCCAAATGACTGAGCAAAGACAGAATGTGTAGTAGATGGCAAATACCTACTTAGAATGGGATGGCAGCAAAAAAGTAACGTCCCATCCCAGAGGAACACTGTAGGTCAAATGGCAAAAGAAACTACAGGAGCAGCTTTCATTCTGGATTGAGGGAAAAATTACAGTATTTTTAAAACTGAAAAAAAAAAATTGCAGGCCCCAGATTTATGAATAGGTACAGACTTAATGAAAAAAAAAATGGCCAAGTTCCTGGGTTACAGAAATATTTACAAAGTAGCAGAGCAATCACATTGTGCACTGGTTATCTGCAATCCCAAGCAAAAGCCCTCTAACTGTAAAATATATTTGTCCACCACTCCATGTAATTATTCACTGCCTTTCTGGCTTGCTCCCTCTCTCTTTCTCTCTGTATGAGAGAAAGAAATCTCCAAAACTGTTTTAAACAAACATTAAAAATGACTGAGAAGATCCAAATAATTACTCCTTCAAAAATAACATGCTTATTCATGGAATATAATAGAAGTTTTCCATGTGCTGTTCAGAATAGATAAACTTTCTTTCTTTTTTTTTTTTTTTTAAAAAAAAAAAGCAACATTTAGCTGTTGGTAGTCAAATATACATATTTTTTCATATATATTTACACACAGGCATGTACAGCAGTGAGAAAAACACAGCAGGTATTGCACTGCGCTGCTGAAGAGGTGCACAAACTGAAGGAGTGGAAACTGAGTTATTTTTTAGACCTTGTACTTTGCTCTGTACATCTAAGGTCCTTGCCAGGAGAAGGGTGCAAAGGTACCAGCGAAAGAGGAGGAGTTCTGCCAGACAAGAACTGAGAAGCCAAAGAGAGCATCTGCAAAGGTGCTGGGTTGAAATCCAAATTGGAGTGAGAAGTACTGTCCAGAGTCGGTACAAATTCCATAATTGAAAACCAAATCCTGTTCTAGTAATCTAACTCTGAAACGTCTGCTGTTTCTGTGCCTATACATACACCCTCATTTCTCGATCATGAACTTTTATGAGATCTGGATAAATATTTATTATATGAGAATGTTGGCAATAAATGGCAATTTTTTTCGTCAGAAAATTGCAGAAACATCAAGACTGAACAGATCATACCTGGCTCATCAACAGCTCTACTTTACAATGGCTTGCACACTGATCAACTTTTAAAAGGATTTTCTTGAAAAAAAGGAAACGAAATTAAAACAAGGAAGAGAAGCATGAACTGCATATATAGACTAACTACAAGCATGATTTAAAAGATACGCAAGACCAAACAGGGTTCAGTGTCTAATAGGCCAAATTTTCAATAAAACCAGTCCTTGCTGTTAGACTGCTTACAATCAGGGCTTATTATGAAAGTTAGGCTTGTTAATTATGAGAATAATATCCAGTGTTGTGTTTAGCTGTTGATAAATGTCATCATTCATATTTCTCTGAGCGCTTTTTGTTACCATTATGCCCATCTGGTATACCCACACACAAATCTTTACGCAAGCACATATGAGTTTTGCTAAGTATTTGAAATCTTAAAACATGGATAATAGTGCAACATCCAATGTCAAGCTACATTTCTATGAAATTCAAGAATTAGTATCCCTGATTATCAATATTGTTCTCAATGTAAGAGGTTATAATTATTGTTATATTTAGGACTCTTATTATTGGATTACAATGACTACATTGTTCAACTCCAGCTGTGGCCTTCGCACACCAGAAATGCTGAAGTGAGCTGAAAAGTTAGTGTGGCTGATAATGGCAGCGGAAATCTCTTTGCTAGTGGAAGAGAGGGGAGATTGCCAAACAACCCACAGCATCATTAAAAATCAGGAATCCCTCAAATGAAGCTAATCAAAGGAAAGCATGCATTGCTCCTGATAAACACCACTACATTCAACTGCAGGAGCATAGGGCAGGCACAATGGGGATGGTAGAAAGTGTGCATTCATCCTCGTAATTGAACGTGCAAAATGACAGATTTTATATTCAGAAGTTAAGCACAATTTGGGAGACATCTAGAGATAAAGTGGAAACATCTGAACTGTAAGGATTTTTTCTTTTTCCTTTATTTTTTCTTTATGGAGGAATTCTGCTTGCATTCAGAACAAAGAAGAGACAGTCTGACTGAGAACAGGGACGATGTTTGCTTAAATACTGTACAGTACCAAAACCGGAAGTTTTCCAAGTTATTCAAGTGCTATCAAGATTATAAAATTAGAAACAGTTAATGAAATACTCCCATAAAGTTTCAAAGAGGAAATCTCACTATCATCTCAAATTTTCTCCTATATGAATCTATGCCCCACTGATTTTCAAAGCAGCTTTGAGGACATGGAATATACCAACAAAACTTTGCAAAAGGCGAGAACAGAAAGTGGCACTGTCACTTCAAATGTAAAAAAAAAAAATTTTTTTTTTTTTAATGATACAGAAGAATCCAGCCAGTCTAGTCGTATTCAGGATCCCATGATGACAGTCTGTACAAAGTAATATACAAGGATATATGGTCCTCCACAAAATTCAAACTGGCTAGCTAATAAAGGCAAACCCCAGAACTGCCAACTATATTTCTACTCCATTTCACTTTGCACTCTGACACAGTCTCTCTCCTTCTTTCTTCATGTGTACTCCAGTTTGCAGATCACCTCAAGAAGGGAATCCTTCTGGGGTCCAATCTATAACTTCTTCCTCAAGGTACCACATTTCTGTTCCAATTACCAGAAGCGAACTAGAACACATTGCAACTATCTCAGCATATAGGCTTTTTTTCCCCTCCCCCCCCCCATCAGCATTATAAAATTACAGTTCTAAATACCTTTCACTAAAATCTATTACATCTATTTATGTTCCATCAGAAATTTGTTTTACTTTCACATGCTCTCATTTTCCCTCACGGTTCCTTGTACATCTGCCTGCATCTACACCTGCAGAGATTTGATGTTTTCTAAGAAGCTGCTACCATACATCAGACTATAAGGAGTAACCTCATTGCTAATTGGTTTCCCCTGAAATATAAAGCAATTTATGAGAGCACAACGAAGTTTTTCTCTGTATGTGTTCTTCAGACCTCATCTTCTAGAGGTTTATATTTGTACTGGTGCAAACCAGCTTTGCAAGATTAAAGCTTACAAAGAAAGAAACTGTTCATCCAACACCGGCATGTGGATGTGTTACTCCTCTGGCATATCTCTCAGGGATGCAGCGAGCACTAACAATGTTCAAAATACGCAATGGGCAGCATCATCCAAATCAAGCTCAGCACCAGTGGGATGGTGCCAGAGCCACAGAGGGCAAGCAAGGGCCTGGTCTGCCCCGCACAAGCCCACACTCTGTCTGCTTGGCCCCATGCGCACTGACACACAGCACTTACCCAATGAATGGTCCTGCACCACGCAGCAATGATAAACCAACAGATTCCAAACATGACTGCAAGCATTGAAATGCAACCACTATATCCCCAGAGGATGGGAGGCTTTGTCTAAATAGGTGTGGTGTTGGCTTCTCCAACAGCTAGAAGGAACAGCAAGGCTGAAATTCCCTCAGGACTTGAGATAGGAAAGTACAATTTTCCATAGCTTTTCACCATCTCCCATGATTATTTGCAGCTGTGCTTTACAGGATCACATATGACTATAGGAAGTGCAAAGCTGTCAAGGCCCCCAGCCTACAGCAGGCAGGCAGGAGCAAAAGTTTCTCCAAGCTCCGAATGAACTCCCATTCACTGTCTTGCAACGCCCATGCAATTCCCAGGCTCAAAGCTCTCTTGATCAGAAGTTCACACAATTCATCATAGTTTCAGATTTGGGATGGCTTTTGGGCTGTGGGCAGAAAAAGCTGTACATCCCCCTTCACATGACAAAGAAACATCTGTAACTTAAAATCACTGGTCAAATACTGTGATGTGTGGGAGTGCCTTAAGGAAGAAAGGGAAAAGTATACTTCTAATATTCATGACTTCCTTATAGCAGTACTTCAGATGTCTCAGCAACCATCCTACATCTCTGCAAAGTATAAATGAATCATATAATAAAGGGAAAAAAACAAGTATAATATGTAAGACAGTCAAAAGATGTTTATGTAAGCCAAGCACACCCCTGACATTAACCAAGTGAGTAAATAAGTACGGGTTGTTCTTTCAGGTGCCTTCACATGTTTGCATTTTCACAGAGCACTCTGGAGCAGCCACATTAAACACACTGTTGTCACAAGAAGGGTCCTCCTCTTCTCCCTCCCTCACATGGGCTAATATATGCTATTACACAAAACAGTCAATAAGCTCTGCCACAGCCTTTATTAAAGTTCTTCGCCATGAAAGCCAGCTTTGCTGCCAAGAATTTGTTAAGCTAGAATGCATCTTTTTGGAGCAAGCTGGAACATCATGTCCCCAAAGAAATAATACAACAGTTGTCAAAGCTATACTTCACCTCAGTACTACACGCTGCTTCTCACCACTGCAGAAATCAGCTAATAGCTCAGATAAGCCTTCAAGATTTATTTGGTGATGCCATCACACACAGTCTATAGATTTCATAAAGCCCAGCAGCTTGGCTAAAAGCAAAGCAATTCATTTTGAAACACGAGCAGCTCCTCAGTTTTGCTCCACTGACACTCAGCCTCACTCCATAGCAGCAGCAAACAAGATACAAGGCTTGACTGGGAATGCCTGCATGATGACTTCCATCTATGCTCCGAGTTATTGTTCCTTCCCACACATTTGATCTTCCTTCTAACACCTGCAAGACCATCCAGCACACACAGTCTGTCTGCTTTCTCCCAGGGGAGATTTCAGGATTAAGACAGAGCCATAATGATGTTACACTGAAGATGACAGAACACGTACAAATAACCTTGACAGACCTACAGTTTTATTACATTCTGAGATGCACAGATCCCACCTATATTAAGAAGTCAAACACATTACAGTTTTCAGCTTCTTGTCTAAGACAACCTGTTACAAATTATATCCAAAGTAAAAGCTTTATATAAATTACATGGAAGGATAACTTTACATGTTTGTTCTTCCCATATCTCTTTCCCTCATTAAGAGGATAACATATACTGTAATGTAAAATTTACAATACAACATGTAAACATGTAAATTGGGAGTGCTACATACATAACTGGATGATGGGAAAACATATTTGTTAGTTTTCTATTTTCTTTGGCAAAACACTTTTTAAAACAACATCGCCAGCTTTGCTTAAGTTGCAATTACATAAAAATTCAGAAAAGTCTGTTGAAGTGACATCTTACAGTTTTGTTAGATTCTCATTTTGCATAATCTCTTGCTCCTACAATTTATCCATATGAGCAAAAGGCAGTGAGAGCAGGAATTAGACCCCTCAAAGACTGAATTAATCTACAGAGACACATTAGTGTCTTTCAAGTCTCATCAATGTTATATCCCCACGAACAAGAGAAGAACACACACACGGAAAGTAACGTGTGCATACATCACACAAAATTAATAACACTTTTTCCCTACTATTAACTGGACAGCACTAAATTAATGTCATGAAACCTCTGTCCTTGAAGCTTTTTGCAAACACAGGAGGACGTATGTCAAACATTAGTGCTATACACTATATACATTTGTGCAAAATGTCGCAGTTTAATGCTACTAGTATTTTCTAATGCATGCATGGACACCCATTTACTTAACCAATGGAGAGGCCTAACACTGAGAAAATTCAAAAGAAAACCTGAAATTCCTACACTGTTGGGGGAAATATTCAGAACCATTGTTAGGGAGGTAGAGGATGTGCACCACTCTCAACCTTGCAAGCAGTTAATGTAGAAAGAGGCCAGAAACATCACAGAAAATGAGCTATCAGCAAGGGCTCTCAGATCCTTACTAGTAGGGAGCCATCCAGAAGCCAGCACAAGACAAAGTGATGCTCTTGTGCTTTTTGCTTAGGCATCCTTACAAACAGCTTAGCACCAAACCACAGAAACGGGATGGCAAACTGAACCAGGCAGGTTTAGACTGGCAGCAGTTTCCCATGAGCTAGTATATCGTTGCCATAGCTTATTAGATAAAAAGAAAAAAACAAAGTTTTACCACTGATTTCATTCTGACCTTGACTTTCCTTTGAGTGATCTTCATCCTTTATTCTGCAATATCCCTGGCTGGTAGAACTAAATACTTCTGTCTGTCAACATGCGAAAAAGTGTCCCAATTATGGATCCAATCCTAATTGAATATAAATCCAATTATGGATTTACGGGAAAAGTGTCCCATTTCCCCAAGATACCACCAGGACGTAAATATGTTTAAACACTTCTTGTGTTAGCTATATATTGCCAACCGTAGTATGATTCTTGGGTCTGTTGTACATCTCCAGCCCAATTAAGCGTTGCTTACTTCATATTGTAAAGTACTAGAAAAAGTATTCAGTATAAAAATACCGGCTAGTCTTTTAATACCTGATCTAGACCCGATCAAAAGCTAGAAAAAAAAAAGCTAAACCAACAAGTAAAAAAGAAAATCTGAATTTTCACCCTGCAGAGCTTAAAAGAGCTTGTTATATGCCCTGAGGTTTTTTTTTGTTTGTTTTTGGTGGGTTTTTTTGGTTTTTTTTTTTGTTTTTTTTTTTATTACTGTGCAAGAGATTCCTTATTCCATATTCACTCTTAAAAGCAGACCTGCAACATAACATAGGTCAGATGCCACTTCAAGTAGTCATAAAAGCTGAATAAATTAATAGCTTTTTGATCACAGTAATACTGTCTAATTTTGCACGCCTTCCTCTTTGTCACTAAAGAGTGAGGTGAAACAATTGTCCTTATTACCTACCACAGCATTCTTTGGTGTCATTAAAAAAAAAAAATCTTTTTGAACTTCAGTGAGACTTAAAGGGTGGTACTTTTGAGAAAAAGACAACATTTATTTCCAGGTACCTCTTCTAAGGTATCAAATGCACCACTTGGCCACCATTTCCAAATACCACTAGGTCTGTTAGATGTGTGTATCAGCTACATTCTGATCTTGCACTGCATCACATGGCATCCTTGTGCTCGCATATTATTTCAGTCTTCTGTTAAGAAACAATAGTTGTTTAACACTCTTCAGGTGTTTTAGGATCTCTTTGCTAACTTGAACTATTTCAGAAACAACAGGGCCTTTAATAATAAAATGGGCATGAAGTTAAACACTGGAAGTTGGGGATTGAAGAAACTAATGCCTATCAAGGTACAGTGTCAATCCACTTCTTGTGACAGGATCTGCTCCACTACAGTCCCCCCTGGAGCTGGTACTCTGCATAATGGCCAGTTTCATGACTGTAATAAGGAGAAAAGTGGAAAGTGGAAAACTTCTGAAACTTAAATATTAAATATTTTCACAGTAAAATTCCATCAAGTCATTGGTGTATTTTTGAAAAGAAAAGCAACAGTATGTCAATTTAAGACATACAATTTTCTCAGACGAGACTTTTAGGGTGAAAACTGTGGATGGAAGAAGGCTCTCTAGACTGGCGTAGTTTTGCAACACATTGCCCCAGCCCCTCATCCTACAGCCAGATGACAGGAGTCCTCCCTGAAGACCACTGCCTTCTGCATAGCTGCCCCAAGCTCCTTCACCTGAACCTGCAGCATCCCCATCTGCAGCCTGCTCCCCCAAGAGCGGGAGCATTGTGGTTTTCACACAGCAACTAGAATTTATAGTTGGCAACACCTGAGCACCAGTGATGCAATCCTTAATGAATGAAAGCCTGTATGCAAGTAACATGGCTCCAGATATTCTGCCACAGGACTCTGCCAGTAAGGCTATGTGGCCAATTTGCCACAAAGCACGGCAAGGTAACAGACTGATAGGAAAATCTTGACTATAGGGCAAGATTTTGGTGAGAACTCTAACCATCTTCTGGGGATGGGGAGAGAAATCTTGTTAGGATTCCCAGTGGGAGAATCCATCTTACCACCAAGCTAGAGCCTGCATAAAGACCCAGTAAGCTCTGCATGTATCAAAACAACTCATTTCTTCTTTTCCCAGCACCACCACCAAGAAAAATTTTCCTCAACACGTGTTATTTTACTAGCCCAGACCATTCCTTCTCTTCCTCATCTCCCCCTTAGTCTCTTTGCAGTAATGAGAAAACCAACAGTAGTCTAGCACCCATTTTCCACCCTCCTCCCTCTCCCTGCCTGAGCGAAGGTCAGCGTCTCCCACAGCACACTGCTTTCATAAGTGGCAGGAGCTGTTCAACAGACTGACAGGACCCTTGAGGATTTAGCTACTGCATGTGAGCTGCTGCTAACGTCAATGAAGCCACCCAGAAAGCACCACTACTCTCACCTTATTGCTGCTACCTGGAAAATCTACAGCCAGCAGTGGAGCTTCTAAAGTTATCCTTTGGAAGGACAAAGTTGTAGTGCACCAGCACCAGAAAGAAATTGTTTCTCTTACACAAAAAATTAAAAAAAAAAAAAAATATCAAACTGAACAGCCTGCAGGGATCCTCCCTCTGCATCAAGAGAAGCGCATCTCCACCATTTGCAAAGAGATTTTATTACAACCTATTCACACTATCAGCCAACCCTTGGCAGATGAGCCACAGCTTTGACTTCCAAGTGTTCAACGAGAGATCTTTTAATGAAACTCTTTTAACCTATGTTGTTCAGGTAGTGAGAGATTCGTTAATATGAGTCCCACAAAGTCTGAGCACCACATTAGCGTTGGGCCCCTCTTCTCTGACACAACTTGACACTCCAGTCATATGTTAAGCTCTGAAGCATCTGTTCCATAATAAACTGTTACATGCTTGCCAAGAACCTAAGCACTGCCTTTTGGATGAGCATTGCTAAGTTGCAAGCCATAATTTAATACTCATCTGACATTGATGGTGACCCAATGTTTAATGGAGCTTAATGCTCTTCTGATGCACTGATTAAATTATTGCTCAGTAGTCCAGTTTCATAATCTACAATTTGCAAGGAAGCAAGACAGATATACAGACACTGTCTCCTATCACATCAGTGAAGCAGCAGGGAAAGGTCCCCTAATTGAAGTTATAGGTAAGCACACTACAGTGCATCATTCGTCAATATAAAGTTTTGTTTAGATGCTTGATGCCAATTATATTATTACGAAAAAACAAAGCACAAATTATTCCCAAGTGCAAGGGGAAAATACGAGTAAAAGCGTTGACCCAGCATGTGCAATGACTTCATAACATCCTGAGCGCTGTCCAGGAAATTCAGTGCTCTGGCCAACAGGAGTTTCTATTCATTTCCCCCCACTAGGTTGTTTAACAGTTTGGTCCCTGCTTAGACACAGCTGTGCAAACAATCTCTCAGTGTTTGGCCTGATGCTATTGAACTTCATCCCAAAATGTTTCTCCCCTTCTTTTAGCACATAAGGTGAAGAAGGCTGATTTGGACACAGATTATAGGCTTTCACAGTCAAACTTAAATCTGTAAAATTTTTGAGATTGTGTTAAGGAAAGAATTGAAATGTACTAAGAAAATGAGCAAGTTCGAATTGTTACTTAAGACAGCTAGTAGCAGCAGTGCTTTCTAAATTGTCTCAAGAAGGCTTACATCCATCTTGAGGAAGAAAATGCATGCTGAATCACCAAACTTTTTACAAGAAATATTAGCAATTAAAGAAAAGCAATAAGAAAGTAACTTTATAAATGCTTTGGATGAAAACAACTAGAACAAGTTTCTGAATGTACAGATGTACAAAAACAAATTGCTTTTCTTATCTTCTCAGAAAGTAAGCCTTTCATTCTCAGATAAAACAGATGACCAGTGTCAGTACAAAAGTACTTTTGCAGGACTATTCATTATTGTATTATTTTCACAGCCACTGGCAACCCCAAAACATACCACCATCAATAAAGTAACTAAGGACTAACTACGTTTCAATTGAATGCTAGATGCTAGCACAACTGCAATATTTGCACTCCAGAAATAAAAAAAAGTCAAAATCAGAAAATCCCCAGAATAAGATTTCCAAGGTAGATGCATCTTGACTATGTTGTAGTCCTCAAATATGGACTTTATTGCTCAGACTGCATGCAATTTAACTCCTACAGAAATTAGAGTAGCTCACTCTAGTGCTTTATGTACATGAGATTGCACATCTGCTAGGTGATAAAGTTCTAATTCCACTAGATAGCTACAGAGTTACTCACATCCATTCACTGTTAATAGGAAGAGACTAAATAGTTTGACATCACGGAAACCTCAAACCTCAGCACGTGCTTCACAGTCTTTCTCAGAAGTTAATGTAACTACTTTAATATCTCCAAATGCTGACACTATTTATATTTTTAAAATACTTTAAAGAAGAAAAAGTTTGGAATGAACACTTTCCAAAATAATTCTGAATTTTATACAACCATGCAGCATATTCCCTCATTTTTTTTTTAAAACAGAAATACTTTAATATTGGTAGAATATCTCAATTTCCATTTTTTATAGATTTCATTTCATGATTTTCCCATGCAACCAACACAACAGCCAGTGTTTTGAACATGCAATAGCTGGTAATTAAATTTCAAGGAGTTAATCTTTGAACACAACTTCAAAATCTAACACGCTACCCAAAGGAAGAAGCTCTCCAGCCCAAATTCTGCAGTGAAATCTTAACAGGCAGGGAAGCTCCTAGATGCCTCCCTGTGAGCTGCTTGTAATATCTTAAGGTTTCTCAGACCTTCAGATGCTTTGCCAAGGACAAACATTTTCAGGATTCTGCAAGCTGTAAAGCATATACAATCCTCCTCCCTTTTTTCCAATAATTTTTGTTTTGTCAAGCCCCAAAAATCTATTTAGTTCCAGCAATAACTGACCTTTTTTATTTGTGTCTTACTCTTCAATTTTGCCTTCCTCACTGCCTACCACCAAGGTTACACTTTGGTCAGCCTTGCAGATGTTGTTTTCCCCCTTGCTGTACAGGAGAAGCTAAGCTTTAGCTACAGCAAGATGTAGAAGATATTCTTCTGCAAACCCAGTTCTCATAATTCAGCATCCTCTAAATGCTAATAGGAAAATTTACTCCATCAGCATGCAGGGAAAACATAACAAGGTATTGTTTTTCTTGGTCAGGTTTTCACAGTCACTTCTCAAAGCAAATGTCACCCTTCAGAACTTGTAGGAAGCAGAAGCTTATTTTCCTGCATCTCAGTTTTTCCCAGGACATTTTAAAGCAGTGTTCATCCCCTGGGGCCACTGTCTTTCTCCACAGGTGGCTGAGACAAGGACAAAGAAGTGTGTCTCAATTCAGTCCCAACTTCTCTGCAAGTGGGAACAACAGTCCTCAACAGAGCACGAAAGTGACTTCTTGTTCATCCCTAATTTCCATGTGCTAACCCACTGCTGTTCCCAGACACCACTTCCCTGACCTATGTCTCGCAGAACAGGTGCTTGGTGCCCCTCACCACAGCACTTCCAGCTGGGGAAGACTTTGGTGTGGCTAACCCCAACGTTTATCCAGGAATAAGGCGCAAGAAGCCAATTCCCCCTTCTTCTGGTTTTCATCCAACATTTCTGCCAGCAGAAATCCCCACTGTTTGAATTCATTGTGAAGACTTCTCCCACTATGCCTTGGAGGAGGTCTTTGAGATTTAGAATAGCAAAGAGAAGGACCTGTGTTGATTAGCAAAGTTTCACTGATATTTTCCATTCAGAGTTGCACAGAATTGCCAATAAAAATGGGTTTGTTTTTAATCTTTTACATATTCTGTATTTTTAGAATACAGTGACAAAAATTATTTTGATTAAATGTCCATTTTGCACAGGAGAATAAATCGCAATTTAAGCAAAAGGTACTACAACTATAGCCTCCTGATGGAATTAGCCGTTTCGTTGTTATTTGGAACTTTTTAAATATCCCGCTGTGCTACAGGATTTTGAGGAGTTCTGAGGCTGATAAATTTTCCTTAAATTTATAATTGAAAAATCTCCTTAGTTATTCAGAAGCCTATTCCAAACAGCTTTTTAAATATCTAACAAGTATTAGGGAACAAAAAGCATTTCAAGTAATGTGTGGCTGTTATGGAAGCAATGTTGTATCACGCTTACAATATTAACCAAAATAGCAGACCTTTGGAAAATGAGAAATCATTAGTTTCAATTGAGAGTAAAATTACTCACCTTTACACCAAACACTAAATATGCCTAAACATTTAGAGGCAGTAAGAGGATCTTCCAGACTTCTGATTGACATTTAGGATTATTTTATTGCTATTTTAAGATTTTAAGTGTTTAAAAATATTATTTCATTGGAGAAGAAAATGTAGCTTGCTTGGGCCAGTGATCTAAACACTTGAAATTGAAGCAATCCAAGTAAAACAGTAAAACAGCTATTTTTTTCACTTAATTACTATTATTTTAAACAAGCTTTGCACTAACGACTACTGCTAATAAGAAACGACATGGTGATTAAACATTTCATGTCTTTTAGTAGCTAATCTTAAGTGCTAATGAGAGCTCAAAACATGACAAAAATGTTAATTGTTACAAAGTTTCTTGCTACACTGTAAAAACAACTAACAAACTTGGCTTTTTCCTTTTGCTGGAGTCAGAAACAGAGTGATGCTGGGCTGGCCACGGAAGCCCCGTGGGTAGGACATGTCACACGACAGCCATGCAGGACCTCATAGTGCCTCAGCCCCTGCCTACTCACAGAGGAGGCCTCCTGACCTCCCTCTGCTCCACACAGTCCACGCTTCTCTACACTGGCAGCTGCCAACATAAGAAATCTTGTTAAAAACACAATATCAGTCCCGCTCCCCCCCTTGCCTTCTACAGATTAACCAACCTGAAAGAGGTTTCTTTGTTAATGTGAGAGTTTATCGCACACTTATTCTGGATTGCTGGCCTCTCTCACATGATGTGCCAGGTAATTTCACCCCTGGTGAGCACATGAATAACCCATTAATGCTGCAGGAACGCACAGGGCTACTGTAAGAGATGCCTCGGCCCACAGAGCCAACAGTTAACCCACTGCACATCTGCTAACCGCCAACACAAGCAAATGCACGACCACGCTGCCATGGCCCACATCAAGAGCCAGGAAAGAGCTTCTACCAAGAGCATGGCAAGTGCCATAAGCATTCTTCATAATATACACAAAACAAAAAGAAAGGAAAATGGTGCGCAATATATTTAATATGTTAATTATTTCTTTTTTCTCTTCTTTTTATGTTAGAATGGGTTGGCTTCTTTTGCTACCAGCCTTGACATTTTGCTATCATCAATTCTTTTATGTAAACTTTAAAACCAAAAAGGCTTATTCTCAAGCTGTAAGATGATGGCATTTCAAATTTTCCTTGAGAATGTCAGTAAATACTCTTGAAAACAACACTTTAAAGCTGTACAAATTCTGGTGAAAATAAAATCTAGAGCTTATAAGAATGTCAATATTTACTATGCCTTTATTAATAATGAGAATTCTTTAAGACCCCAACTGATATTTTTAATTCATTTTAGTACGGACTCACCAAATAATCTATTAACCTCATCTGTAGAGCACTTTTAAAAAATTCTTCACAGTCCTATTATGGTCTGACTCATAATTCATAACTTACTGAGCAATATGCATTGAAGCCCCATCTGCCCTTGTAAGAAACACGAAGTAAATCCAGCTCCAATCCTTAGTAACACAGTGTGTCAGTACTTTTGTCGAAACACTGATTTTCCTCATAAGATTCAAGGAGTTTGTGAAATAGGTTTTGAGGATGTATTTGTTTATCTTTCTTCAGCACAAATTTGTTTTGTAGTGTCTTGCTCATCACTGCAAAAACGGTAAGCACTGTGCCAGATCAAAGCAGGCCTATGGTTTAGAGCAGACAGGAATTTTACACCCAAGGATTTCTTATTGCTCAAAATCAATCAGATAATTTATATAAAACAAAAGCTTGCAGTACTCCTCTTTCTGTTTTTCAAACATTTCCCCTCTCTTTCCATGTATGACAAGCTTCGCTACAAGGGCCTAAATACCACATTATGGACTACAAACACTCTCGCCGATTTTATATTCAGTCAGAAGAACAGCAGTGAAGTAGATGGCAAACCATGATGGCTTCTACCGCTTGACCAAAAGCTTGCACAATTATCTTTTGGCTACCAGACCTCTCCCTCCAAGTAACATGGGCCCTTATTCACTTCATTCACCTTGTCAGTCATGCCACTAGGCTGTGGTGTCCTTGGTGCAGGGGAACTCTCTACTCAGGGATGAGGGTGCCTACGCAAGTTCCTCTCCAGCCACTCCTTTTGGCTAGGTGGGGGGGATGTTGGATTGCATAGTTGGTTTTCATTTTAAAAAGTACTATATTAGCAAAAAGAACCCAACTGGCTTAGTATCAATAAACTAAATAGAAACCTCATTTGTGAAAT
Organism: Penelope pileata; assembly: GCA_013396635.1. Lineage (NCBI taxonomy): Eukaryota > Metazoa > Chordata > Aves > Galliformes > Cracidae > Penelope > Penelope pileata. Next base: position 227,520 of record WBMW01001327.1, read on the forward strand.
TTTAAGCCAGTAATAATGCCTTCTTTTCCCTTTTCAGCATGCTACAGAATCAGCACCAGCATGGCTAGCAACGAATTTGTCAAGGGACTGCTTGACAGCTGGGACAAAAGGTCATGGGGTTGTTAATCCTGTCCACCCCACAGCTTTTGGCACAAGAGAAAGACAGGAGGAAAAGCAGGCTGTATTTTATTTGTTTAGAAGGTGGCTTCATCTCTACAACCAGTCCTGCTTTCCAGCTGGGTCAAGTTCTTCAAACCTCCAGATCTCAGATCAGGAGTGACAGGCAGCATGGCAGTCCCACCTGTGCGCGCTCAGATCTGCACAGAATACATCAATGCACTGCAACAAGGAGACCACTGGAAAAAGATACAAGACTTCACATAATTTGAAGGGCATCAACTAAGTGCCTAAGAAAGCACAGACAATTCCACCTCTTCACTAAAAGAAGGCATTTTTCCTGCCTGGCAGCTTTTAAAAAGGTTGCTAGCAAAGACATAACATGTCTTGTAATGATTTTTTAATTTAAAACATACACCCAAGCTTAACATATCAAACTAAATGCCCTTCAACTTAGTCTTGCTGTAACGCCAAGGCATTTATACATGAAGAACAAATTGAATATTATAATGCTAAACAAGACCAAACAAGTTTTGTGTATTAATGATTAACAAATCTTTGCATTTTCAAATACATAAAATGCCTCAATGCCTTATTATTTTCTAGGTTATACAAATCCAAGATAGTGGTGTACGACAAAACCAACACCAACAGGAAATGAATCTGTCACAGAGCAAACTCTTTCTGCCTACCAAACAGGATATATGGAGAGCAATATAATGGAGTGGTTTTAATTAGCTGGGCATATAAAGCTGTTACAAGACAAATTTCTTTCATTAAAAAAAGAAGCCAGTCAGTTAGAAATGCTTCAGTGCACTTAAAGTAGAGATCACAGAATGCATTTAACCCCCTATCTCCCCTGTAATGAGGAAGACCCAGAGGACCCGCAGCACAGTCAGTAGGTGTTGAGCAGCCTCTTTACCTGCTGCCAAAGTACTGCTAAAGCTGAAGTGATCCAAACAACACAGAGGGTACAGCAGCACATGGGGAAAACCTTGGTAGTATAATGAACTATTTTCTGTTATTTTGTTGAGATAATTCCTTACTAAAAGTGTAGGATTGTTAAGGCCTTCCAGTATCAAATACATAAATTTTCTGTGTTAGCCAAAAATGGTGCATCTAACACCCGGGTACCGATAGCAATATACTGTTACTTTGTACAATGGCAACTTAATTTCAGCACCAGATAGTAGAGGTTTTGGTTTCTTGGTATGCATCCCCAAGTTACTAAATAGATAACATTTTCCTCACTACAGGTTTGGTTTTGTTTTTCTTTTAATCTGGATTGAAATATTTGCTCATTACAGAAGGCAAGTTCTCTTTCTTGGGGCTACACCTCATACCATGTCTCCCAAATCAAACAATTTATACATGCAATTTTCAAAAAAATTATGAACATAAAATGAAAAAAGAATTTAACATAAAACCAAAAATGATTGAGAACGTGTGTTCACAGTACCCCCTTTTTCTCCTCTCCACTTAAATTACCCCAGCGTACCCTATCATACATGTGTCTTGATGCACCGTTATCACTTTCCCCATTGTACACACATGTCGTGATGCACTGTTTCCACTTTCTCCCTTGTTTGGGCTAGAGGTGCACTCACAAAGAAGGGCTATGCCAGCTCCCCTTCTTCCACAGGGAACACATCAGAAACACTGAAGGACAACCCACTGCCCAGATCATTAGCAGAGGTTACTCTGCCTTGACCCATGGAAAGAGTCATGCACTTAAAAAGACAGAAATTAGATGCCTGAATTTAAAACTGCCATCACCAGAAAACCACTCTTCATCTCTTAGGGTGTGATTACACACAGTTTTGGCTGATTGAATTAGCAAGAAGACAGACCCATCCTTGTCTCCAGATCCTGTTCCTGCCAATGGCACCCTTGATGGTAGTCTGGGCACACCATCCCGTGTGTACATGTTGCACATACACACCAGCCAGCATGCTCACATGCCACGGTACTCAAGACATTTATGAGCACAGGCAAACATATGCTCCATGTCCTTGTTCCCAGAAGTACTAAACAATGCTGGATAAAATGAAAAACAGAATATATAGTCCCAAAAGTGACACTAGGAACCCAATTTTCCCCCTTGCAGCTAAATGAGGACTCACTGGACTCCATTTTCTTATTTTAATGTGCTTTTGGGAACTAAGACTACAAGATACTGTATGAATGTCAGATTGTTCCCCGTTAGTTCAAAACAAGTCATTGTTGCGGGATGGGAAATTGTGGTTTCTCAAAAGACAAACATCCCTTCTTGCTTGTTTCATTAAACTGGCAAAAGAAAATTTAATTCAAATTAAGAAAACTCATATTGAAACAGATCCATTGGAGAAAAACAATTGATAGTTATGTGCTGTTGCCACTTCACGCTCATTACAGGGGCTAATGTTTTGCAAGACACATCTTTTAAACCTTGCTAAGCTTATTATTTACTATCTGCTGACAAGCATGACTTCATTTCAAGAGCTGGCACACATCCCATTGTGAAAATCTAATCTTTAATAACATATCCTAATTACATATGCACATTTAATGCTAAAAACAAAAGCCAAAATTCAAAGCAAAACAAAAAAAACCCATTCATTTGACTAAACAAAGCAATTGGATTAGAGAGCATAAAGCAAACTTAAAGTCACATATGCCACAGCAAAGAAGTCATTAAGAGAAGAGGAAAAACGGGAAAAAAATAAAAAAAAAAGAGCATGCAGTATTTATGGCTGGCCTTATCTGACCTCTCTGAACTCCTAGCTAGTTTACTTCCCATCTGCCATATGACAACAACTTTACAGGGAGCTTTCAAGAACTCATCAAAAGTTTATCTAAGTCAATTGTTCTGATGGTGTTTATTTACATGAAAGAAGCTGTATTCAGATAGGGGATCCACACATATCCAGTTCTCACAACACTGAGGGCTGATTTTTAATGGATGTGTGCTGTTCTGCAGGCACAAAAAAATCCTATAATAGCAAGCTCAAAAACAAATGATCGCTTGACATTTAAATACCTAATCATGACACTAAAAGGCTCTTTATACCTGTTTACTCAGTTTTATAATTACTGTAATCTGGAAACCATTTTCTTTCTACGAAATACAATCTATGTCATTTTATGTTACTGAGATGCTTCAAACTCAAAAACTTTGAGGTACAACTTTATGAACTGCCTTAACACTTTCAAAGATTCTGTCAATCAAAAGAAAAGCAAAATAGATAGATTTATAATTTTAGAAAAATTTTATTATCATTTTTAGCCAAATCCTGACACATTCATCTTTCCCTTCAGTGGTTATGGTCTCATTTCAATTCTTTCTTGAGGTCAATTTTGATTTTTTAAGATTTATCAATACAGGAATCTGCAAGAAACAGCTTCCAGTGTTTTAGAAAAATGAAAGAGAGGGTATAGGTTGAAAAATTACAGTTTTAATTCTTAGGATAAATAGAACTGTCTGCTCTTAAGTCAATTACGTTGTAAAAGATAGACCACATTGCGGAACACATATGTAGTGAAGAAATCTAATGAGAAGAGAACAGTCCAATTCCTAGTTGTTATTTCATTCTGCCTAGTTGAATCAACTTCATATATATGCAGTTGAAGAGTTATGAGCGTGCCTATTTTTCCTTTGAATTTACAATGTCACCACACCACAGCCTGCAATATATTATCAACTAAAGAATAAACATTTTCAAAGGCAAGTTTCTTTTCTTTTCTGTTTTTCCCTTGTAAGTGACTGGGAAGCAACACTTGCATGCTGATTTACCTTCTTTCCAGTTAGAAAAAAAAATAATCAGTTTGCTTGGTTGTGTTTGTTTGTTTTTTGAAAGAACTCCACACACTGAAGTTACTTTTTCAGTTATCCTATTACAAACAGAACTCACATCTCCAAACAGGAGTTTGTGCTGATGTGCGCAGATGAAAGTAATTCAGGACACAGTATCTTGCAAACTCAAGTCTTTGCTCCACAACTCCTTGCATTCAGAGGCCCAGACAGGCACCTAGAGTGTGCCACTGTACTGTCCTTTGGAAAGCAGCATCTCAGGAACACAGATAAAATCCCATCATCTGATAACAGTACCAGAGTCAGTAACTAATTGTCCAGTCTGTTCAGGTTTACTCATTCATATCTCATTAGCACTCATTACCTCCAGTTCATAATTGAGTAGTTCATTGTGGCTTAGAGAGAGCTGAAGGACAATGCATAGGGTGAAGGAGATAAAGTAAAAGATGTCCAAGTGACTGAAAAGAGTTTTATTGATCAAAAGAGAACAGACTAAAAATAAGTGATCTCCATTTAAACCAACTTTGAAAACTTTCAGTAACTGAAAAGAAATTATCTTTAGTCTCCACAACAAATTTCATTTTTTATTCATCTACTCAATACTATGTAGTACACAGAGCATATTTTTGTAGAAAAGTGATTTTTTGCCTTGCACAAAGTGTTCTGGTTTTCACAAGACCTTGAATGTCTGAGCTTGTAAGACCATATTGAAATACTGACATTTCTGTTAGAGACACAGCTAGCACTCCTTCATTAACTTTGCCATGAATCTTCAGCTGTCTTCCTCGAGACAGGACAGTTATCAGGACAGGAAATCCATTATTTAAAAGGAGAGAAAAAGGGAAAAAAAAAAGCCATCAAGGAAATATGCTAATCAGGAACACAGAAGTTTCATGATTGCATATGCACCAATTTACTTTCTTCATCTCCTAAGGGTAGCTGCAGAACTCACAGAGGCATTCTAATGCTATGCCAGTAATGTAATTTGCTAAAGCAGACATTTAAAACAATGCTTTAAAGGCTATAAAGTCAACACTCCTGTTAAAAAATTAGGGGTTTTTTTGCTCTTACAGAATCCTGTCTTACACCTAACTCCTATTCTTCTGATGACAAACGGCACTCCTTTCTTCAAACGTTCAGACTGACACTTTTATGGAAATTTCTTATGTGCTATGATTATGCTTTCAGGCTGAACATCTCTCAAATCCACACACAGAGCACAGCAAATTATTAACACTACACTGTGCTCTTGGACTCAATTATCAGGGCTCCAGAAATAGGCTTTTGACCACAGTCTGCATTAAACAGCTAAGATCCATACGGTTTAAAACTTACAATGAAATAAAGGCTAAAGTAATGAAAATCACATCTAATTTTAAAGACCAATACCCAGCAGTGAAGTTACTGACCACAGATATTTTCAAGAGGACTTATGGGACACAACACTCAACACTATACTAAAGGACATAAAGAGAAATTTAAGAAACAATAAGCCTCCACATTCGAGGTTAAACTAACAGTAAGACCGCAATACTTGAAAAAAGGGCAATAAACACCTCTCTGAAAAGCAGTAATGACCACTTCATCACAGTGCACTTACAGAAAGTTTCAGAAACAAGTACAAGCAGACTACCAAAATAAAAAACACCCTAAAAGGTTTGTTTGTTTAAGATTAGATTGGCTCTACTAAAACAAAGTCTACCCAAAAGAGCCATACTTGATCTGTAAAGACGAATGGCAACAAAGAGATCATGGTTCTGTCTGACAGTACAGCAACAATGAACAAGTCAGCTAGAAGTCAGACAGCGCTGTATGTTCAATGAGGTTGTTTTTTTTTTTTTTTTTTGGTATTTCATTCTATAATTCAGTCACACTAATTAGACAAAGACTAGAAGAAAATTATTGTTTGGTTTTTAAAAGGTTTACACAAGCAGGACAAGTGTATATTCACAATAGTCAACTGTATACAATGTACGTTTTTTTCTGAGAGCAACTTCTCCATCACTTTCAACAAACCCCTCCACCACAGTTTCTTGAAAAGCTAAAACAAAACAAGGACAAGAATGGCACTGAGCCTTGCAAATCTCACAACATCTAGTCAAAATATCAACTGTGTGAAAGCATCCAGTAAAACTAAAAGCAATTAAGGAAAGTAAGGAAGGCACAGGTCAGTCATGAATATCAACGAGGGGGATTCAGTTACAAAGATTTCAATTATTAAAATGGAATTTAATCAGGGAACTAGGCTTTGGTTCACCACTATAATGAAGAATGCCAGCAGGCCTTTCGCACCCACACTTGGTCAAGACTTCAGGTTCAGATCTCACTAAAAAGACTAAGCATCCTTGGCATCCCCAGGAATGGTTTCAATGTTGACTCAGAGGAAAGAATGCCACAGAGTGAATTAGTCAGCATGGAAATGTCCCACCTATATTTACTTGGCCTCATTGTGCAGAGGAAGATTTTCTTCGCCTTCCTACTGACATGAAGATTATCAGGAGAGAAGGGAAAAAGAAAAAGAAAGGATGACAGGGAAGAGGTGTCTATTTAAAAATGGGTCATTTACAGTTGTAGCTCTTGGCAACTGGTAGATCTGGCCAAACTAAAAATAAATTCTACAGTTCAACAAAAATAGATTATAAATTTCTGTTAGGCCAATAGTCATCCTCCATGATATGCTTTTAGAGGTGACCTAGGCCCTGCTGCTGGATGTCTCTGGGTATGTCCATCCTGCTCCGTAGAGGAGCAAGGAAGAGATCGCAGCAGCACCCTTGCTCATACACACTCTTAGCTCCCACGCCAACACTCCTACAGATCATTTTGGCCATGATTTTGTCCCACCAGAGACACTGGTCCAAGTGACGTAGGCAACACCCAGCCAGTACTACTCAGCGGACAGGCCTGCATCTTTTTTATTTATTTTAGCTGTTTTCTGGAATTCATTAAAACCTGACAGCTTGATACCTCAAGTAATACGAAAATGCCTCACAAGTGTGCAAATTCATCCAGACATCCACTTATGACCCAGACAGCACGCACTCCCATGTTTTCCATCCTGGCTTTACCAGATGAAGATACAGGGTCCCCATGTGTTAGAGTCCAGACACCAGTAAAATCCTAGCAGAGGAGTCTCCACAGCATTAGCAATCTACAATTCAGCATTATCAAGAGGAAGACTCTGTTCCACATAAAACAGTGGATGTCTGACACTGATGAGAGACATTTATTAAAAAAAAAAAAGTACTTGAACCTTTAACTTAAAGGCTCAGATTAACTCTAATCGAGTTTTTTGCCCTCTTCTTTGCACAATATAAAGGTATAACACAAAAGTACAGCACTTTGCATCCTACTATATTAAAATAATACACTTCAGTTGAATACAGTTTAATTACAGCTTAACTCTGGCACACTCATATATTAATTAACAGTTTACTTGGAAATTCCTACCATATGGCACTGTAGCAGATGTTCATCATGTAAGGCCAAACACTTAGAAATTACTGTTCTAGGCACTTCATCTGAGGTACCAAGTGCCCTAAATTTCTACCTAAAAAAAAAGAAGCTGATAAACAGGAAATGCCAAATATCTTACAAGATCATGTCCACAGCTATTTTCTCAAAGATGAAAAGATGACATTATCTGGCACATAAGCAGAACAAAAAAGGCTAGATATTCAAGCTTCCAGTGTTTTAAAATGACTTGATATAGACATTGCTGAATTCCTTCTGCATTAAGAGAGATCCCTGCACTGGAAACCTCAAGGAAAAAAAAAAAATCACTTCATCTACCAGACATCCCCTAACTCCCATATATGGTGAGGAAGAAATGAATGTATGAATGATGCTCATCCTGGGCGCTACAGATTGATGGATCTGTGTCTTCCAGCACTTTACCCTTCACTTGCAGGAATATCGTCAGAAGCAGCAGATGCTTGCTTCAGGACAGTCAGCTATTTTAAGTCTAAGAACAAGTGTCCTGCTAGATCCAACTGTCCCACAAGGAGAAATTAAATACCCTATGCAATGCTGCAAGGAGGTTTATATGGTAGTTGCTTTCCTCTGTGTTTTGACTATAACATGGGCCTAATACTAGGCCTCCCAAATATTTCTTCTTGAAAAATACAACTGATCTCCCTCTCTATACTTTACCTTTTTAAAAAAGTAGATGCATTTGAAAAGCTGAAAGACAAGAATGAAGACAATGTATTATTCATAGTTCCATGACACAGCCCTCCCAGAACTGGAATTTTTCCATAAGATACTTGGGAACCCTTATTCAACAGCATTTATCCTGATAACTGTTCAGCATCTAAACTGAAAGTTTAAAAATTTCATTCAATAAATTATTTAAGCAGTAAGTGTGACAGTTGTACAATTTTGTTTTGTTTGGATCTGAAAATCTAAAGTTATCCTGCTAAGGATGATCACCTACATGACCATCCTACAGATGATCACCAGTATGGTTATCCTATGATTTAATTAGGAGACACTGACCTCTTGAAAAAGAAACAGCAGCCACATAGAATAGGAGCCCAAAGAACTAGCTTCCTCTTTCTCCTAGTTGCATACCTCTGAAAGCTACCCTACTCACATAGCTTTGCCCTATTCCTTTGGAAATCAGTACCAAATACTACTACTTGACCTTGAGAAATGCAGTACAATCAAACGCTACTGGGATTAAATGGTTAGCTACCCTTCTGAGGATCAGTCAGGAAGGCTAGACCACCTGCCAATTGGGTTTTAGAAAACAAAACTGCCCCTTTATTATTATTGGAGCACTAGAAGACAACTACTTGCAATGATTCTAAAAATACATACGTATATATATTTTGAAACTCTCATCTGAGAAACGATCCAGTTTGTATCACTGCCTGGCAAAATTCTTGACAACCATTAACAAGAAAAGGCATTTATAAATTGCTTGGTTTAATATGACAGTGTGCAAACAAATCTGAATAAGATCAGAATGCAGAACTTCACTGAACTGTTGCAAAAAAAAAAAAAAACACTTCAGAAAACATATTGTGAGGCCATATTTAAACTAACAGATGTTTCAGAAACAGACCAATATGTTCAAACAAAATAAAGGTGTAAAGGGGCAGTGTTGAAAGAGCTTCCCAACTCGCACATTAATTTTGGCAATGAGTGAGATCACCTCACCTAGGAAAGCTCACTCCCAAAAAGATCATTAATTTAGAAATGAATGTTCATGTTATGCTTCAAATTTGACTGTGTGAATTATTTGCAGAGTGTCTGCTTATGTAACATTGCCTTTGCTATGGCAACACCAGGGCTGTTAGGCATTGTCACACAGGAGTTTCAGTTTTATTTTCTGGTGCTAAACGATGTCAGGAGAGGTTTTCTAATCACAAATATGCTCTAAAACATACCGCTGTGATGGATGTGGTGGCCATTGATGCTATTAAAATTCCTAGTGTCAAAAGGGCAAGCAAAAAGTAAGGGATTCACAGAGAAAAATAAACAAGATAGGAGAGATCTTTCAGCAGTGCTTTCACTGCAGTTTTAAAACAGGAGTCTTTAGAACTGAAGTTTGGAATAGCACAGTTTGACTCTTGACGGGAACAACCAGTTTTCAAACAAACTCCTCTCTCCCCCTTTCAGTAAGGCTCCAAACTTGTCTTACTGAAATTATTATTCTTACAAATAGAGCAACTACCTACAAATTAACAAGTTCAGGAATTCATCATAATTAAGCTCCAGTTATGGCACTAGTTTGTGTTTTTCTACAGCACTTCCACAGCTTTTCTTGCTAGGCATCACAGTAAAACTCAGCTCCATTTAATAGCATCGCTTCAGAGCTAATGGAGCTCCGATAATGCAGAACTTCAGTTTGCTTTTCACAGAAGAAAAAAAAACCCACAAAACACCAATTTAATGCTGACAAGACGTAAAACACCTGATCTTTTCTACATATGGTAATATATGACTGTCCAAGTTGATGACTCTTCTGCAGCTCATCAGTCACCTGCCAAAACCCTCACAGAGAACTAAAGTTTCAGAACGCAAGTATTTTTCAGACCCTTAAATTTCCAGCTTTCGTTTCCCTGAGAATACTCCGCAACGCTCACATTATTTCCAATACATTTGTTAAGGGCGCTATCAAGAACAATGCAAAGGCAAGTGGTATAAGGAAGTACCTTTAAGTCAATAAACCAATGAAAACAGAAAAGGAGGATAAAACTAAAAATGAAGGCACATAACATATGCTCAAGCACACCTCCTCTTTTCCATAAGGCAGACACTCACAGGCCTTTGTGGTACCATAGCCCATCCTACACTTCAGAAAAGCTCTCTCCTAACCTCTGTCCCTAACAGCCTTCTTCAGAGAAAGCCAAGGCAAAAATGAGCTTTTCAAGTAGGTCTGATAGCAACCCTGGATATAGTGGTCATTGCTATTGTTTACAAAGCCTAAATTCCAGTGCAGTGAAAGGTTGTGTGCTTTCACTGATGAGCTACCTGATAGCTCAGAGACTGCAGCAGGACCTGGATATTGCCACAGAAGTCCTAGGGCTCTGCACAAGCAGGAACAGCAGTAAAAGAGTTCCCACAGCAACACTTTAATAATAGTTAAGTGTTAGAGCCTTGGCTTCAGAGCATTTCCACAAGCCCTTGCATTTTCTTGAAGAACACACAGTTCCCGCTACACCTACTGGTGCGCAGCTGTCTGCAGCCCCTGATGACTCTGTGCAAACACACTCTGCTGAAAATGGATGTGAACTTCTGTACACCAAGAGCAGGCAGAAACGCCGTTCTTAAATCCATGCAGCGTTATATCACCCCAGCGAGGAACTTTTGCACTCTGCTTTCGCTTCGCTAGCACATTCATGTCAATCTCTCTCTTCCCGTAGTCCTAAATATTTACATCCTTCTAAACGCTGGTACGCTGCACTTTATATAGCTAAAATGGTCACGTTCTTTGGCATTAAAAGCCTTCAGAGCGTCTCCATGCCTCAGATTTCAGCTTCTTCAGTATGACTACCATTACAACAGTTTAAGCTGTATGAGCTTAGTATAAGCTCTATGAGCTGTCAGTTAACAAACAAAAAATAAATATTTAAGCTCTGTTAGATAAGGTAATTTCAATTTTTCCAGGTGGATTGCCTTTTTGAACAGATTGTGCCATTGCGAGAATGGTGTTGAATCAAAACTAGGAAATTGTTAAAAGCAGCAAGCCCTTATCAAACCACAGCCATTAGAAATAACCTCAAACAAAAGAAGCAAAATTACAAGACCCTGTTAAAAACCTCCTGATGGCTGGGAAGTCATGGCATGCCTTGTCTCCGAGATTCCTCAGAGCCTGAGCAATCTAAAGCACATCTGACACGCTCCCTTCACAACTCAGTGAGAGCAGTGACGTTTGATGGCGCCCGCCCATGCAACGTGCCAACGTCTTGCAATGCTGGAGCGGAATCCACGTACGTCCTCAAAAGGAGAGGCAGAGGAGTTGATTGACACAGTTTCAGCTCACTGATCCATGCAGGGCCTTTAAAATTAGTACTAAATATATGGAAAGTGAAATAATGCACAGTTTGAATCAATTTAAATATTCATTTTATCCTCCACATACAATATGCCATGCTGTGGGAGAGATGAGCTAATCCATCTGCTCTTTTTCTAGCTCTATGACAGTTAACTCAGTGTCCGTGGTTTCACTTCAAAATACATGAAAACTCATCTGCTGACACAGGCTCCCTTTGTTTTGCCACTTTCAATTGTAAAGTTTTAACTGGTTAACACCAACTGGTTCACATCCTGTGATCCACAACATCTCACTGCACACATTTCCCGAAGTCAAAATTTAGATAGTGGCTTGCTCACATGCATAACCAATCTCATGTCCAGCTCCACCTCTGAGCAGTGCTGGAGCCCCAAGAGCACTGAGGGATTCTTAGAGCACCGTGGATATTAAGGAATCAAACACTGAGAGCGCACTGGGGAAGCCGTGCTCACACAGCGAACATCCACCACTGTGAGCCAAGTCCCCATCCGGCCGAGAGCTCGGCACTTTTATGTAAGGCTTCAGGGCTTGGAATACTTTCCCTGTCTTCACTTTTCACATCCTTAATATTAGGCCCGATGCTTTATCACTGCTCTGAACAAAATGCCACTGATGTCATGGCTCTTTTGCCTAACTAAAGAATTCCAGACAGGGAATTTATTGCAAATGCTCAGGTCATACCAGCAAGACCATCACAGAAACACTGAGAGCAATAAAATCCAAAGTGTTTCATTTCCCCTTACTTTCAGATAACTGTAAACAATGTTAAACAGTAGGATTTTCCTTTTGCAGCAAAGATTGTGCTTTGAACATGGAAATCTGTTTTGAAGAACGCTCTTTAAAGAGCTGCTTTTAGTGGGCACATTACATAATGGGGCACTTATTTAAAGCAAGAGGTTAAAACCAAGTTCAGCATTTATAATTCCGTAAAATAACCTCAGTAACTCAGCATAATATCCTCATGTCTTGAAGCTGAATGCAATTTCTGCAGAGCAGAATTAACGGTCATTAATGTAGAGACCACGAATGCACTCACCCCGAAGTTCTCATGAGAACGATATATTCATTCACGCTTCAGGCATTTACCTGCCTTGGGTACCTCTCCAGATTACAAACACAAATGCACTATTTTTGAGTGCTTCCTTGAAGACCATGTGCTTAAAGCAGTGGAAGAACCTCTTTTCACCTGGATTTCAGCAACAATGTTGAAATGACAAAAATGAGGAAAACAAAGTTGCCGCAGCCCTTCCCCATTGGGTCCTTCCCCCAATCTGGCAGGGTGCTGTGGGGCAGCAAGACCTGCACGCAGCTGCCAGCCCGGCTCCTTCCCAGGCTCAGTGTGTGAACCTCCATGGGATATCTGGGTGATATGGAGGGATATCTCCTCACACAGCTCCAGCCGAAGGCAGGTGGTTTGTCCCTGCGTGCATCACTCTGGATGAAGTTTCATCGGCCATTCGGAATACAAAATGAAGGAGTGAAAGCTCAAAGCAACACAGATTTCTTTGCTCAGTAAGAACGGAAGCACTTCAGAGAAACAAATGAGCATTTGCACCAAGATAAACAGTTTAAATGCTCAAAAGCAAGCTTCACAATCCCAAGTCAGTGACTGCAATAGCTTTTTCTCCTGCAAAGTTCACCTACTTATTTATCAAGCAGACCTACAGCTCCTTGTGTTGTTTCCAGGCTTCTGACTACAGCCACCCAATTTTCAATATTAGGTTTCATTTAGTCATCCCCCTGGTTTTAAATGACCGACTTTATACTGAAGCAATACAGAAACAGAGCACGGCGTGTGCTTCACCTGTCACTGAGGAGAAACATTTGATGTGCCACAGTTCTGAAGTGTCTGAAAAATGCAATACCTGGAATTCATGATTGCTTTTGCATTTAAGAATTCTCAAAATATGAGGGAGGTATCTCAGACATCGATTCGGAAAAGCCCCAAGACAATCATTTTTTAAGAATTAAAAACGTTGCAGGGTAAATGACTGTAATACAGCATTTTGGAGCTGAAAGGGGCTCACATTTAACGTGGCTTCCCCAAGTTTTTAGTAACGTTTGCTGATTTCTGAGAATATGAAGTATTGCGTTGTTCTGCTTTTCAGAGTCTACAGATCGAGAACACTTCAGGAACAGCAAAACTATGCGTGTTGCTGAACGTAATTATAACTCGACAGCTACAGATGCCAGGATGGAATAACTGAAAACATATGCTATATGCCTGAAATTTTAAGGATGGTGGAAGTGTCACATTAGTAGCACGCAGCACGTTATAAAGAACTCCCACAATGTCGCAGTTGTTCAAAAGTTGTACCCATCCGGTCATCCTATCTTTATAAAGGGATACGTAATACTGGGTGGTGATTTATTCAAAACGCAGCTGCAGGCTGAGTTAAAGGTAAAAACGAAAAATGGAGGGGAAAAAAAAATGGAAAAAGAAAAAAACGCCCTGAAAAATTAGAGTTTTAAAGCCAAGTCCGTGTACGAAGAATAACAGAAAAGCGTTTCCAGAAAGCCCAAATTTTATTCCCAGTAGACTTTATTTTGGGGGAACGGAGAGGGAGACAGGTGAGGGAGCCGCACAAGCAGATCGCAGCCCCACAAAGGGCGGCGCAGCGCACCCGCCCCAGGGCACCTCCCCGCACCCCCCCGGGGGCTGCGCGCCGCGGGCACGCGGGGTCCCCGCAGCCGGGGCCGAGGCGGGAGCCGGGGGCTGCTGCCCTTGCCTGGATCCCAGGGGCGGGAGCCGCCCCCCAGCCCTACAGCCATCGCTGCCCGCGGCCCACTGCGAGGGGTGCGCTCCCCACCGCTTCAACTTTTATTTAGGAGTCTGCTAAGGTGGGGGGAGGAGGGGAGACGGGCCCATCTCCCCCAGAGCCCGAAGCCCCCCGGGCACGGCCCCCTCTCGCCCCCCGGCGCTGCGGCCGTCGGGGGTCGCCGGCTGCCGCCATCCCCGCGCCCGGGGGCGGAGGAGTGCGGGCGGCCCCGAGGCAGCCCGGGGTCCCCGCAGGCTGCGGGTGGGGACCCGGCAGCCGCCCCCTCCCTTCCCAACCTCTGCCGGGAACCCTGGGGGGAAGCCCCGCACTTGCGGGGCCGGGGATGGAGGGAGGCGGGGGAAGCCCCGGCTCGCCGCTCACCTTTCATCCAGTCGACGACCTGGCTCGGCGACCACTTACTGACGGGCTCCATAATGAGGGCCATGGGGGGGTTCGGCGGCGCGGGGCGCGGGCGGCCGCCGCTGGTCTCCGGGATCGGGGCGATGCTGCGCGGGGCGCCGGGAGCGCGCTGCCCGCAGCCGGGCCGGGAGAAGAAAGCCGCTAAATCCCCGCTTTGCCTCCGCTCTGCTCCTCTCCGCTCGCTCTGTGCTTCTCTGGGGATTTCAGTTCATGTTGCCGGCTCGGCGGCAGGGGGAGGAGGAGGAGGAGGAGGAAGNCCGCCCGGGGCACCGCGCAGCCCGGGGGCGAGCGGGGAACACGGCCAGAGGGACCGCCGGTGTCGGGTTGGGTTTTCTGTGCTTCTATTCTTTTTTTTTTTTTTCCTCCCCTTGAAAAAAGCATCTCTGCGTGGGTGGTGCTTTTCTTCTTTCTTTTTTTTTTTTTTTTTTTCCTTTTTCCTCCCTCCGAGGAAAGCCGGGCTGCTAAGTGCCCGTGATGGATGGGCGGTTTTCCCGAACGCCTCCGAGGAGCCCCCCTGGCGGGTGGGAGCGGTGGGGTGGCTGCCCCGCGAGGAGCGGGAAAGGAGAGGGCATTACTCCACCCACCTCACCCGAGGGAGAGGTGCCGGGATAGAACAGCTCGAGGAGCAGCAGCAGACTCAGGGCAGGGATTAGGCATTCTCATCAGGAAGGGCCCCCGCCCTGCCCCTCAGTTTCACCATCGAAGTGTGGTGGCTGTGTGTGCGACAATGCAGCTGCTGTGTGTGGGAGCAGCAGCGCAGAAGCTGCCGCCACCTCCTCCTCGCATCCCCCCAGGCTGCATCATCCTGGAGGAACAGGGCTCGGCTTGCGCTCCCCAAAGGGACGACTCCCACAGGCCCTGTGCCACCACCTCTGGCTGTGGGAATCTCTCCTAGTACAGAGGGACTCCTCCTAGCATGGCCATGGGTGCTCTTCAAGCACCCTGTCCAGGAGCCTCTGCCCTCCCAGAGCTCCAGGCCAAGCACAAACACTGCTGCAGGGTGTGAGCTCTGCCTACATTTGCATTCCCCCTGCTTCTGCCAGGGCCGAGGCGACAGCCATCGAGATGTTCCCTCTGACGGTGCTGGCTGCAGAACACCAGCTGCTGACGCTGACATTTAATATCTGTACGTGAGGAAAAAAGAGGATTCCCTCAGCCCTGAAGCAGAAGCAGTAAAGGCATCCGTTTGCATGGCATGGACAGCAATACGAGCTCTCATTGCATTACATGGGACTGGAGCCCTAGCAATGAGTGCCAGGAAGGCACTCGAAGGGTTGGTAACCCTTCCCTGGACACCCAGTAAGGGTCTCCATAGGGTCACCTGTATCAGCATTTTTACGCTTAACTCTCACATTAAAGTTGCATGTGTAGTTGAGAAAGAAGTTTTTTCGACCCAAAAGTGGAGCTTTGACACTACAACTTCCCTCAAATTTGGCCCTAGCCACGTGTCTTGCCTCACATTCCAGCCAGCACGCCGGCGCGACAGTCTGCTTCTAAGGAGGCTTCATGACCCAAAGCCACCGAAACAATAAACTTCACTCGTAAATTAAGGCTGGCTCTTTTCCTTGTGAGAGCTTTGAAAGGTATGCAGGTCCTTGCATACTGGGTTATTGTTGTTGGAAGAGCGTGTCATAATTTTAATTAGAAACTGGTATTTTGAAAGGTTTAGAAGCGAATACCCACGATCAGACTGAAACCTGGCGTATAATTTATAACACCATTGTGTGATTCTCATTGTGTTGAAAAGTTCTTTATGGGTGAGGAGAGGGGAACTAAGTTCTGAGTGCGTATGTACCAAGCCCTGTAGATCCTAATTACAGAACGCGCTGTGATCCCTATGGTTTGCTAGGGTAATCTGGAGCTAGAGCCAGTTTTTCAGAAAAGCATCTGTGACCCAGTACTGTACCCATGGTCAGCACCTGTCACTTTAAAGCCCCTTTACCGTGGTTCTTGCAAATTATGGAACTGTAAAAGGGAGCTTACTCCCTGGCTACAGTAAATAGATGATGTGTTGACCCTGGGCTCTAATTACATTTTTGTTCTTCTTGTTGAGCATATCAGTCTCATAAGTACTGGGGTAAATCCTGCTTTTACTCAGGCAAATGTTCTTGTTTCAGTTGGCTTGGCCATGGAGAGAGGGATTTGGCTCAGTATGAGTGATGATAAAATTATCCACCCACAGTGTTTAACTTGATGACCTATTACTATCCTATAGTCAGGACATGTGCTACATAGAAGTGTTTTTTTTTTTAATTTGCTCTAAATTTATTGCTGCCTGATTTTATTATTGTTCTCTCTTTCTAGGGTAAGAAGTCTAAAGGAGAGCTGAATGACTTTTCATACTGACCTTCTTAAACTAAAGTGTCTCAGCCAAAGTGCCTTAACCAAAGTTTTTCAGCTGTCGTCATCTTTTAGTTTAGTGGCCCTCATCTGGTAGTCACACCTGCATGAGTCAGGCCTTTTATGTATAGCATATGGGACAGGCTTCTGCACAGATGCTGAACTGCAGAATTATGTCCTAACTCATCTTTTATAATTACTCTGGTCTGTATAGTTCATTAAAAATGACTGTGGTGGATTATTTTTTTTTTTAAATCTAAATATACATGTCTTCATTAGGTAACTTGGGTTGGAATGGACCACCCAGCTCCAAACACCCTGCTGTGGGCAGGGCTGCCACCCACTGGGTCAGGCTGCCCAGGGCCCGTCCAGCCTGGCCTTGAGCACCTTCAGGGATGGGGCAGCCTACGTCAGGGCCTCACCGCCCTCTGAGTAAAGAATTTCTTCCTAATATCCAATCTGAATCTCACCTCTTTTAGTTTTAAACTATTCCCTCTTGTCCTATCACTATCTACCTGTGTAAAAAGTTGGTCTTCCTCCTGTTTATAAGCTCCCTTTAAGTACTGGAAGGCTACAATGAGGTTTCCCCAGAGCCTTCTCTTCTCCAGACTGAACAAGCCCAGCTCCCTCAGCCTTTCTTCATAGGAGAGGTGCTGCAGCCCCCTGATCATCTTCACGGCCCTCCTCTGAACCACGAAGTTTACAACTCAAGTACAAGCCTGAACCTAGCAGTATAGACTACATGTATCTGCTTAGACATCATTTCTCCAAACAACCATGGGCATGAATGGACAGCCCCAGTGGATAGGTTTGGGCGCACACACTTCGTGGATCTCCACCTCAGCCCGCAAGCTCACAGGAGAAGACATTGCCTTTTTGTAATGGTACAACATCAAGACCACAACTCCCTAGAGTTTGACTGGCAATCATAGCTGCTACGCCAGTACAGATTGTAAATACTATCAGTTAATTTTTCAAATATGTCCAATAATATGCTTTTTGTGCCTATTTGATTAATTGGAGAACTCGTGAAATAGAGCACTACACAGCCTGAATCAAAGTGGCAGAATTAAATCCAGGCTCTGACACTGGCATGGTGAGTGGGCATTTGTTTTACTTGTATGAAACCAAACTCTACAGTGGCTACAAGTGATGGATACTAGCATAACTGTGGATTCCCCAAAAATGTCATGGATTTTCTGCTAGGATCTCTCGAAGATGTTCAGCACCAACAGAAGATTCAGCAATGACAAGTTGAAATCCTGCCCTGAAGTTAGGGAAAGGAATTTATCCTTCAAAAGATTTTCTTTCTGGTGCTGGATATAAAAACAAATTCTTCTAGAGGAAGGAAGATGAAAACAAGTGGCAGGTAAGCTAGCAATAACTAAAGCTGAGATCTAATAAACACACTTAGATTAAAACAAACAAAAAAAGGTAATATTTTCATCAAGCTTAGAAAGCTTGTTTGTGTTTTCATACCACGTTCCTGGTTTTTATAAGGCACACATTTTGGGAGGATTTTTTCTCTATTTGCTAGGAATTGAACTCTTCCATTAGTATTAGCTAGTGCTGCAAATATCTGGCTTGGATGCTATACTAACATTACTAGAGAGCTGCTTCTGTCCTGGAATAAAGGCATTGGGTCCATCCTATGCCTGGTAGAACTGCCATCCATCCTCTTTTCCAGAGATTTTTGTCTTCAGAGTGGTGTTGGAACAGAGCCCTAGCAAGTTTTGGTGTTCTCAACAGGGCAGGCATCTTTCAACAAATGGAAATGATGAGGATGGAAGGGAAATAATTAAATAGCCTTAGTGCCAGGGGCTGCAGGCAAGCAGAGGAGGAGGAGGAGGAAGAAAGTCCAGGTACAAAAAGGTCATAAGCTTCTGAAGCAGGAAGAGGACAGAGGCAGGGCAGACCAGGAAAGTTTAGAGAAGCAAAAAGCCTCAGATGGAGTTGGAGGCCCACGCTGGCTCAGAGGCCCAAGAGGTGAGACCTGGAGGACAGTGAATCTTTGGGGCTGGATTATTGTGAAGGGACTGCAGGGCCCTGAGCAGAAGGAGGACTCCAGGGTGTTTGGGTTGGGACCTGTGGGAAGAAACACTTCACTGCCTGAGGGCAAGACCTGGTCTGGGCGCTGAGAATGCAGGCAGGGCTCAGCAAAACCCCCTACCAAACAGTTTGTGAATGCATGCTGGAGGAGTGTGAGAGTTTGAAGGCAGTGGATGCCTCATCCCCACATCACTCCCAGCCTTAGGTGCTAGCCAAGGGCTGCACCTCCCACTCCTGTGGGATCTGCTGCTGACTGGAACATCAGGTGGTGCATCAGCCTTACCCACAGGGTAAAGAGGCCAAAAAGACAATGGCACTCACATAACTTCAGGCCCACGTTTAGATCTCTCTGTTTCCTCATTTCTCATCATTCATCTCCTTCAACCTACTTGAAAGAAGAGGTAAAATAGTATTTCAAAGGCAAATGTCTTGCCCTTAAAGTATATACCTTGCATCCCTGATGGTTTAATTTGACATAAAGATTGGAGGGGGGATGTGGTGCAATTGATATTGTTTTTGTACATCCAGAAATACATATCATAATCCCTCAAAGATGTTTAATAATTTAAAGTATTCAGAACTCAATTAAGGCTATTAAGAGATTAGAAATTAGATTAAAGGTGGCTAAAGGGTAAAAATTCAAGGACTTCAAACACCTTTTATAGTACCAAGGATCTTAAAAAATGAACAGGCTGAGAATTTCCCCAGGAAATTCCTATCATTTTAATTAGATTTCTTCATTTAAAAAAAATAAAAATGAAACTCTTCGATACACAATTTGAGTCCTGCTGCCTTTCTGAAGCAGTGGACTCAAGTAATTGCCTGCTGAGACTCCTTCCTTCCCCAGGTTTATGGGGATGTACAAAGGCTTAATAGATTTTTAAGATCAGGAGGGACCACCCTGATCATCTGACTTGTCCTCTTACATTAATGCTTGCCAAAGAGTTTTATCCAGCATTTCCTGTGGTGAGGTGAATTATCTTTTCTGTGATCATATCTCTCTTTTGTACCAAATTGTATCCATTTCTCATTTCCTCCCGTACAGTGTGAAATGGCTGGTACACTCTGTGGCTGAAAAGAACAGACTTTTGTGTTGATGTTACAGACTCTCATATTTCTGTCTGCATCTCACAGTTGCTCCTGGATGAGGTGAGCACCTCACCAGGCATATTTAACTCCAGGGTTTAGGGGACAGGGCTTTGAGGATAAGCCAGGCCATGTCTGACTGCACTAAGAGAACAGTCACTGCATCCTTTCCAGACTCAAGCTCACTAGCCCGTCCCAGAAGCAAACATACCCTGGAGCCCCACGTGGCATCCACAGAGAGAAGGGATGAGTTTGGCAATCTCACAGTCCCACATGCCCCTTTGCCTTTGCTCTGTGTCCCTGAACGCAGGACTGTGGTTGTAGTGGATAGTGGTTAATGGAGTTATGTCCAGCTGGTGTCCTGTTAAAAGTGGTGTCCCCCAGGGGTCCGTTCTGAGGCCCATGTTGTTTAATATCTTTATTGATGACTTAGATGAGGGGATTGAGTGTACCCTCAGTAAGTCTGCAGATGACACCAAGTTGGGAGGTAGTGTCGATCTGCCTGAGGGTAGAGAGGCCCTTCCGAGGGATCTGGATAGGCTGGATAGCTGAGCTGAGGGCAATGGGATGAGGTTCAACACGGCCAAGTGCCGGGTCTTGAAAGAACAGCTTGGAGAATTCTCTGGTCCTTTGTGTAAGTAGACATACACAGGTATTATGTGGGCCTCCTTCTTTTATTTTTTAAGGCACAAGCCAGAGGAGGCAGCTTGCTCGTTCAGCTGCCTTGCCAGGCTGCGGCTGTGTTTGCAGCACTGCCGCACAAATGAAACAAGAAACCTGAGGGAAGTGTGCTTCTGTGCTAAAATTGTTAGGAAAGATTATAAAAACAAACAGCTACTAATTACTAACATCAGGTTCCCACTCATTATTAGCATCAGAAATGTAAAATGGCTGCCAATAAGAGTCAGCTCTGAAATCTCATTAGAAAGAAATGTTGCATTTTATTCCTGGTTATAAATGCTATTTCACTACCCTTGGCATGGTGGGCAGCTTGACTGAACACAATGGGTGGCTCCCCTTGAGGTGTATGTTTCTAGTGATGAATTTTTATTAGCGAAAGAATGATAAATATCTGATCATTTTCTTAGCAGTTCTGAAAATAAAACAACGTTCTGGAATTGCCTAAGAACGCAGTCATCTAAATTGCACGCTGTAATACAAAAGAAAAAGAATAATGATATGGTAATATAAAAAGGGCAAAACCATAATGAGAAGGGACATTTGTCAGTATACTCAGAAAAGCACAATCTGTCTCCCTGGTAATTTGGTGGAGTACAGAAAGTATTACATGCTGTATTACAAGTATTACATTTTATTTCTGACTTCAGGAAGCATTGCCATATGTCTTGCAAGTCAGTAATGTCCTCTTAAATATAGCATGTTCTTTGTTCACACTGCATGACTTCTATCCCACATGGACAGTATTTATTCTGAATAAATTAAAGAGAGTATAAATCTTCCAGTGTCATGAGACTTCATATCAATCAGCTTATGTCAATGAAGTGGGCAGGAAAAAATTTTCTGCTAATGACCAGGGAAACTGGACAGGTTTGCGTTATTCTCGGACCTGACAACTTTCTCTAAAAATCCATTGTTATGGAAATAGTCCTGAATTTCCCATCCTTAAGCATTTACTACCTTCAAATGTATTTCAGAGGAAAGGAAAAAAAAAGACACACGTTTTCAATTTTTCTCAGTGTAAAGCATCATATACAAAAGAATATGGTCTGATTTGCCCTGGTATTATTGTGATTGGAAGTTATTTGAGATCTCTTACATTTACATGAAGCTTTGTGCTTACAACCTGAGAACTTTGTGAGCTAAGGTCCTCCTCCTATTAGATGTCCTAACCATCCCCACATTTTTCCTGGAGCTATAGTCAGCCTGAATGTAAATTCCATCCATAGGCTGAGGCATTGAAACCAAAGGGAATTTAGAGAGGCTGATGGTCAAATCAAAAGGATCTCTGGAGATCAGTACTAACCAGAGCATGCGTTCAACTTACTTAAATATCAGATTCAGATATCACAGCAGTGTCGTAATCTGGACTGTTCTGTACCACCATGTCATTAACTTTTTTTTCATACTACTGTTTACAGCTGGACCTGGTTAAAGCATAAAAAATGAAGATAGGGCAAAGGAATATTGTCTTCTGAAAAGGAAACATGAGAAATATTTTTGTGTGGGAAGAAACTTTTCTAGTGTCAAGGAATTGTATTTATGAAGGAAAAGTAACAGTGTAGAAATGGTGGATCAAGGTGAATGAATAAAAGGAGTGAAACAATTGTAGAAAACAGGCTACAGGAAGCAATACAATAATCAGAAGGAATTACAATAAATGGGGAAAAACAAGGGCATAAAAGGAAATGTATATATGGATCAATCCGTAGATAGAGCTGAAATTAAGACTGGGAAATTTTAAAACAATGTTGAAAAGAGTGGAAACCAGTGAAGTGGGAAGATAAGGAAGAATATTGAAATTGTGAGAAAATAAAGGAGAAAATGTAAGTAAATTATTATCAAAGCCAAGAAATACAAAATACGGACAGGCTTTAAAAGAAAAGAATTTTATGAAGGCAGATGATAGATTGGACAGGGTGGATTTGGAATACCTGAAGTGACTCAACAGAAATTAAGCCATGGAGAAAGAGTCAAAATAACTTTAATTAACCAGGAAAGTGAGGAAGCTCCTCACAAAGCACACCTAGACCAAGCACTAAAGAAAAGCTTGTTTCTTGCTATTTTCCTTGCTTCATGTTGGACTAGAGCTACTGAATTGAACTCTGCTGAATTTAACATGCCTGGCTCATTCTCTATCACTGGTATCAGCTTCTACACAATAGCTCACGTCCATAGCATTACACAGTCTTTTCCTCCAAAACCTAGTGGTTGCATGCAGTGTGCAAATTTTGAATGGCTTCTGACTGTGCTAATACCCAAACTGTGCTTGAGACTTGTTTGGGAGTTGTTAGCTGGCACAGCCTGAAGCTGTGCCAGGGACCGTTTGAACAGGTTGGTAGTATAAGTGTTCTCATGCCTGGAAATATTTCAAGACCTTGATGGATTTACTGCTGGGGACATAGTGGCAGAGCCTACATTCATGTCACAGGTTCCAACACTGCTTGCCAGGCCTAGTTCCTGCTCAGCTGTGCTCTTTTTGGAGAGTCAACATCAAACTGGGGCAGGCAGCATTGTCTCAGTGCCACAGCGGTGGAAACAGGATTGGACGGGGCTCAGACTATTTCCAGCTGGTCCCCTAATCCCTGCACTTTGGTGACCTGCACCTAAGGATGTCCTTCAGGTGTCACAAATCCCAAAGATGACTTTAGGAAGTGAACAGAGTCTCAGGGAACTAGATGCATCACAACAGCTCTTTTTCCCACAAGGCACCCCCACACACCTGTACTTCACAAAGAAGGACACATAGTACAAATAAAACCATTTTCTTTCATTTGTTAGATGCTTCTAGCTTCACAGCCTGAAATTCCCACCTGAAAGCTGGCCATTCTCTTACCCAGACAAACGATTGTTACTCCCAAGTGCTGCCTCAGCCTTGTGATCTCCTGAGGCTTTTGTCTATAGTTGGCAAAGAAGGGCACCGGGAAGTCAGGAAATAGGAGTCACAGATTGGAAACTTTGGCAGAGCTCTCAGGCATCTTCTGAATAATTGCTCAGCAAAAATGCAAGCCACAAACTCATTTCAGAAACCTCCAACCATCCCAATTTAAAAAACTATTAATCCCAGTGGCAGTCAGGTATCACAGCTATCTAATGTATCTTCCAACAAATTTTCACTGTGCTCTTCTCTGTAGTATTTTAAGCATTTTAGAGAATTAAATGAGTCTACTACATAATGTAATTAATATTGATCTTCCGTTCTCTATTTTCTCAACACAGGCAGGAGAAGGCACATAACTCATCTAGTTTAATTATTATTATTAAAGTTATTACTGTGGGAAAGCAGTGATAGAAAAGAGTCTTGAGTTCTAGCCAGAGTTTGTCAGTGCCTATGGCTCTTCCAGTCTCTTGAAGGAGGGATTTCCAAAGAAAGCTCTCCTCTCCTGTTGTCAGACTACCTTGGAACACTGCCCTAGCACATTCAGATTTGTTCAAACAGCTTTTCAGCAATAGATATGTAGCACATGCGCATATTCATGTTTGCACTGCTGCAGCATACATGATTGTATATCCCAAATGGAACAGCATCAGATAGAAGACCTGCTTTGCATCTGTGCACAGGCTGATATCACAGCTTGCATAATGCATTATACTGATGCAAATCCCAAGTGTGCAAGTGTGGTCATATGGCTTTTTAGAAAGAGGTAATCTTGCAGATGGTCTGGAGTGAGTCTACTGAGACTGCTGAAAGTCAGTTCAGAGTCTGGAAACACCACAACAATTTATTTGTATACCTTCCCTTTCTTTGCAGGTCACCTGCTGTCTCTTGAACCTGTCTGATTTTACATATTCCTCTCTGGAGCTGAAGTTATTTCTAAGCTCACTAGATTACATCTATCAATTCTGGAAGTCAATAATCTCAGAACCAAGTCAGAATGTGGCAGCAATGGGCTAACTCTACTGTCCCCAGATGAAAAATACTTATCTATCAGTCTTGACTTTTGGAAAATCCAATAGCAATGAAAAGTCCACAATGATTCCACAGGTAAAAATCCTCCATAAAACCTTTATGTGAAGGTTATATTTCAGGACCACATGCAGTCTGTCTACAGGAGGTCTATGGTCCCCCGTCCAGGTCCATTTGTTTGACAGGGACAACACACTGTGACTGCTGCTGATGCTGTGAGGGACAAAAGCCTTTGTAGACCTTGCTTGCACACTGAACACCCTCCTTGTTTTACATCCCCCTATCTCCCTTATGTTACCTTCACACTGCAGGTACTTCTACCCAGCCTGTGGCTGTAGCATGATACCATTATACTCAGGTGTTGAACAGAAGAGGAAAGCTGTCCGTGTAATTTCACAGGTGAAGTCTGCAGAGAAAGAGGTGCAGGTGCATCTCCAGCCTTCAGAGATAATTTTAGAATGACTTGGATGATCATAATGACTTGAATGAACATACTGCATCTTTGTTTTGATGAAAGAGCTTTGGCAGCCAGCAGTAGCATTTGCTAAGCAAGAGAATGTGGTGTGCCTTAGACAACCAAAAATATGGCTTTTGTCCATAGTTCATACCAAGAGGAAATGTACTCCCTGCTGTCAATGCTAGCAATGAATGTAAGATGAACTCAATATGATATATTTGAAAAATTACCAATCACCCATTTCTTTTCTTTCAGTTCAGGAGACAAAAATAACAGCTAAAAAGGGGAGGATGTTGAGCAGGTTTTACATTTGACACGTCCTTCTGCACTCTACAGGAAATTTCCATAACCATCTCCAGTAATTACAGGCTGAATTTTTCACAAATGGATAAAGCAATATGAATGTATTCCAATTTCCATGGCACCTGTCTCATTGTTAGTGCAAGAAATCTTTCTTATAGCTGTCAATAATCGTGGAGAAACTCAATGGGTTGCACAGTGATCATTTACTGAGGGAGGAAATGAGTCAGTATGTGAGAGATAAAGCCTTGCTGGTTAATATGCATATATTTGAAGGATATCAAAGTCTTAGGGAGGGATTTTATTTGTGGCACTTTATATGGGCTTGCGTACTGTACCATAAATGCAATTACTATGTAAATGCGTGAAGTAACAGTAGATGGAATTTTGGGGATAGCTGATGGCATCATTCTCAGTTTGACATCATAAAAATTATTTTGGACAACTGATTCAGTATTACTATGAGAAATTAGAATTGATGTGATCTTCTAACTTAGAGAGGGATTTTTAAACAACATGTAATAAAATGTATTTTGTGTCCACTTTTTTAGCAAAGTCGAATGTGTGAATTCTGGGCATCAGATGGGACTAACTATTTCTGATCTCTGTAATCATTACCACGCTTGTGCTCAGATAGCAACCTGTGTTAGCCACTTAGATTGTTCGCTTTTATTCGTCCTGGCTTATACACATTGCTTTTGTGATGAAAGACCAAGGAAATATTTGGTTGGTACCAGCGGAAAGAGGTGCTGACTGTCTCCTGTTCCCATCACAGTGTGTGATACAGCTGCCAGTTCGAAAGAAGGGGCACATTTCCTCTATATCACATTTTGTCCTTCTCTCTTCCTGAGAGGTCCTTTTTCTCTGTGCTGTTAATCTCTCTGACCAGCAACGCAGGTCTGACTCCAAAGCCTTTTGTATTAGCACTCATTCTAGTGGGTCCAATCGTCCTCTCAGTTAAACCCAGTTAACTCCAGAATAACTCCATTAACCTCAAAGCATCGAGACGGTGAGCATTAAGTTTATGGACGATGGAATTCAGTGTATTGGCTTCAGTGGTGCTTCTTTCCCCAGAGCAGCCTTGCACCTGAGGGAAGAGCAGGAACCTCATCGTTCGTCACTGCCTATTAATATCAAGTGTCTTGGGGTTTGTTTGAGTCTCATCTTTGTCACAAGCTTGTCATAGGGAAGAGTAATGGGGGTTTTGCATGTTTTTGAAAGTTATATTATTTTTCAATTTTGTTACTTTGTCATCATGACCTTTCTGCCCAGAAAAAGATGTATAGTTGTAGGATAAATTGTTCTGATCTTTTTCTCCTAAAAGTCAATTAGTTAGTTTCGTCATAATGCATCAGAAGCCTCTGTCAGTCAGATCAGGTCTCTCTAAAGTAACGACTTCAACAGAAAAACATGTATCAAAACATTGTGCAAATGCAGTGGTATAACAATAATGTTATTTTATGCTTTAAATTGTTTTATGTTTAATTTATGTTTTCAGAGAGTAAAAAGAGGAAAGAAAACATTTGTGATATGAAAACGCTGGATTTTTTCAAAGATTAGTTTTCCACAGATATTAATCCAGTGCCCTGCTCGTGTTTTGCATAAAGCTTGAAAACATCTCAATCTATTTACCCTTTATGTATGAAAAGTCAAGTGTATTATAATTTGTAGTCAAGTGGTGACTTAGAGGAGCTCAAAGCATCAAAGAAAATTGTCAGACTGTAAAAAGGGTTGTGTACATTTCCACACAATTCATAGCATTTACAGTAGTTCACAGGAGTTAAGAATTCCGTAAAACTGGCATTTATCAGTCACATATGCAGTAGGAATTTGGTACTGAGGGCAGGTTGACTTTTTTTTCAGTTCTGTGTTTGGGAAGGACTGACTGGTGAATTACCATTCCTGGACTCCAGAAGCATTTTTCCATAGCTACATACCCAAATTTATGCACCAAATCTTTTAACCTGACATCTGAATGCAGAGAGCATGTAGGTTATGCTTCTGCCACAGAATGGAGCAGGCAGTCTCATTTAATTGTTTCCAGTCTGCATTGCTTCATGATATTCATGTGAATGACTTCGTTAATTGTCACCGACTCTTTAGAGATGTATCAATGTCTTGAGCAAGTTGAGATTTTCTGCATGCGAGTACGTGTGCGTATTTGGAATCAGCCTTTAAAAACTTTTTCATTCTGTTCTTGTTCTTGGCACATCCACCTGTCACTGTCTTCATATTTATGTAGCACCTCTCATGCTGTGGTCTCAGGCAGCACGAGCACTAATACAAGAAAATGTATAATTTTCCTTTAAAATATTTACAGTCCTCTTCTTGCAGAGGAGGAAAATATAATACAAACAGGCTAAGAAGCTGTGCAGTGCACACAACTGCAAGAAGCTGACTGCTTCTTGCCTTCGCAGGCCTATTGCCCCTAAAAACATCCCTGTGGTGTGCAGGGGAGCAAGGAGGTAGGAGAGGTGTGCTCACAGCTGCATCTGTTCTGGGTAAAATGCAGATATGGTCGCTTAGGCCTCCCCAAATTTTGATTCCACCAGAAATTCAGTCATCCATCTGACCAGTAAATTGGTTACAGTACGCAGACAGTGTACAGTAAGTAGCTCTTAAGTATGTCTTCACTTTTATACAGTTTATAGATCAAGAAGGGTAAAGAATTCTAAAATTAAAGAAGATATGCAACACTTCTGAACTCTTTCAAGTCTTTTTCCTAATATTTTCAACTCTTCATGATTTCTCTCTGCTTCTGACTCTTTTTTATACTTTTGCCTTCTTTCCTAGCATCTTGAGCTTAAGACATAGGGTGCTTCCTTTCTTGCATAAGTTCCCTGCATATTTCTGTTTCCTTAGAGACTAAATTTGAGGTCACCTACAACACCTTGGCACAGTTTAAGATATTTTATATATTCATATTAAATCATCTACACTTGCTATTAAATGCAAGGCGCAGTAATGAAACCTAGGAGCTTTTGCCTGATCAACCTACTGGCCTTCTGTGATGGCATAACTGCATCAGCGGGCAAGGGAAGAGCCACTGACCTCGTCCCTATGGACTTCAGTAAGGCCTTTGACGCAGTCCCCCACAACATCCTTCTCTCCAAGTTGGAAAGATATGGATTTGATGGGTCGACCGTTCGTTGGATGAGGAACTGGTTGCAAGGTTGTACCCAGAGAGTGGTGGTTAATGGCTCAATGTCTGGATGGAGATCAGTGGCGAGTGGTGTTTGACGCTCTTTAATATCTTCATTAATGACATTGACAGCAGGATTGAGTGCACCCTTAGCAACTTTGCGGATGACACCAAACTCTGCGGTCAATGCACCTGAGGGACGAGATGCCCTCAGAGAGACCTAGACAGGCTTGAGCAGTGGGCCCAGGAGAACCTCATGAGGTTCAACAGAGCCCAGTGCAGAGTCCTGCACCTGGACCACAGCACCCTGCACTATCAATACAAGCTGGGGGATGACAGGATAGAGCACAGCCGTTTTCAGAAGGGGGTACTCAGGGGTACTGGTGGATGGCAGCTGGCCCTGAGCCAGCAGTGTGCCCTCACAGCCTAGGAAGCCAAATGTACCCTGGGCTGCCCCAACAGCAGCGTGGGCAGCAGGGAGAGGGAGGGGATCCTCCCCTCTGCTCTGTGCTGTGAGACCTCACCTGTAGTGCTGCATCCAGATGGGGAGTCCTCAGCACAGGAGAGACATGGACCTGCTGGAGCGTGTCCAGAGGAGGGACACAAAAGTGATCCCAGGGATGGAACACCTCCCTACAAGGACAGGCTGAGAGAGCTGGGGCTGTTCAGCCTGGGGAAGAGAAGGCTCCCGGTTCACCTAGCTGTAGGTGTCCCTGTTCATTGCAGGGGAGTTGGACCAGATGGCCTTTAAAGGTCCCTTCCAACTCAAAGGAGTCTATGATTCTAGGGGATTATTTAGTGAAACTCCTGTATACTTCTCATATGATTCTAGAGCTTCCAAAAAAAAGCCAGATTTTCTCATCGAAGGCCTATTTTCAAAGGGAAGTTGGAGTCCAGAGATGGAGTTATGAAGATGCGTTATAGCAACAGTATCCATGGAGCTCAGACTTCTCCATCTGAAGGAGGCAGGTTTGGATTTTTTCCCTCTAGGTTGCATAGCAAATGTAAAACTTCATTAAAGGCAATGAAAATATGAAGCTGTACAGCAACTAGAGTCACACAGAGGAAGACTTTTTATCATTCATCTCTATATCTTTTTGTAAGCAGTTACTCAAAGGTGCTGTGAAAGCAGTGCTGCATGGTAGGTTTGCTCACATACAGATGGGGCCAATGCCACTGGTGATGACACTGAATATTGGCTCTACCCCTGCTGCCCACATCCTCTTCTAACACCTACCCTCTGGGGCACCACATACACTGGGACATCAGCCCCCCAGCCCATCCTGCTACCACCCGATCTCTCAAATCAGCTGCCTGAAAGAACATAAGGTCAGTGAGCTGTGGGCAGGAATGGCTGGAGCTGAGCCAGGGGTGGATGCCTGCATTAACAGCTCTCGGTGACTGCCTCTGATTCCCCAGCAATTCAAATTAGCTTTCATATAGGAAGAGGGAAGCTGCCTGGCTATAGCCTTGGAAGTGGTTTGTGTGATGCCAGTGGCATTCCTGCCATGGGTGGGGAACCACAGCTGGTGTCAGTCTACACCAAAATAGATCAAGGCAGTATTACCTTTGTACTCCAGAGAGCAAGACCTGCAATGAGTGAATTATTTAGTGGTGATGCACATTCTCTGAATATTCCTGTCCTATTTAGGAGCACACAAATGAAATGGCTGTTATGAGATTTTTCTCATCATCCTGTACATCAAACGCATGCCAGATAGTTTGGGCAATAGGCTGGTACCTCAGCTATGAATCAGTTTGTGTTTACTGCTTGCTCTTTCTTCTTTTTTTCTTTTTATTACTTCCCATATTTTTAACTGGCAAGAAATAGAATACAGTGCTAAACCTGGAAATTAAATCAGAAGCAGTGTATCAAGAAGTATTTCCCCTCTGAATGTTGAAGGGCATTGTGCAGGTAAGATGCAGCAGAACAACATGCAGCTTGCCTTCCTGAGGAGCTTGGTGGATGTGACGGCCAGAAAGCAGCATGCTTACTGATGTTTGACGTCAGCTTTGAGAACACCATTGTCTTTTTCGATGTGTATTTCCAATCTTGTGTCTTTTTTATGTCATAGAAAGAGTCACTGTCCCTTTTGGGACAAATTCAGGAAAGGTGCAGAGAAAGGAACCAGGCTGCTTTTAATTCTCTCAGTTGATTCCCTTGCTGTCCTTGGGAGCTACAAACTTCCTAAATGTGCAAGTGTGGGAGAAGGTGCACATCAGAAGAGCCCCTCGTGGCTCATGTGCGGCTCATGCCTTCCTTGGAGCACACTGCTATGCCTGCACATTAGTAGGAGCAAGAAGTTGTTTTAACAGCAAGTTTGGTGGGGAGACTTGGGAATGGTATGGGTAATGAAGTGGTGAAGTTAACAGGCATAAGGTCAAGCATGTTAAACTCCTTGGACATGTGTTTTCACTCAGGATAAAGAGGCCAGAGTTTGCAGCAATTTAAACAGAATTAAGGTACAGAAAATGAAAGCTACCTTATTCCTGCATAAGAGCACCCATATGGCATTTATCAACCTGCAGTTCAGGCCTGCTTACTTCCCACCTTTATTTGATTAACTTCCCTGCATGCCTTCATAATAGGCATGGCTTACAATTTTTCATTTAGTTCAGGGAGCCTAAAGTACTTTTACAAATACCATTCCTTGTTAATAAACTAACATGGAATCTATTGCAAGCTGTAATTACACTATAATTACTATAATAGTTGCTTAATGAATATGCAAAATTAAATATTTCTGCTTTCAAAGTAAAAATAGAAAAGACATACTATGCTAGGACTCGCACTCCAACAGAAATGTGCTTTTATTGGAATGTGGCTAAGAGCTTTTTTCAGATGGCACTAGCCCCATCAGGCACATCTATGCTGTCCAATAACCTAAGTCCACAGCTCATTTCTAGGTTCTGTCCTCGAATCATCCCTGTCTCACAACCCATGTAGGCAGTGGGCAGAACTGGATGTGCTGTAAGATCCCTTCCAACCCAAACCATTCTATGATTCAATGATTCTGTGTATATAAACTTTCCCCTGACGGGTTTTGTACCTACAAGCCAGAGGGGAACAGACTGAGGTCATTGGTGCTGTTGGTGCGTGCAAAAGCGCTGAGCAATTCAGTCTTTGTTGATCTATGTGTCTGTCCATGTTTATAAACATGTGTGTCCAATATATACGTGTGTGCATTCTCTATGTATGTGTGCCTTACGGGGACCACCTGCTCTGCCTTGCTGCTGGCCAGACCTGAGGATGTGGTGCTGAGGTAGCCTCACCTCTGTCCGAGCCTGTCACATCCAGCAGCTCCTCCCTTTGACCATCGCCCTCTTGTTGTACACAAACACAGTGTTGGTGCTTCTTCTTCCTTACCACTCAGTGCTGCTACAACCTTTCCTCTGGTGGGAAGGCGGGAGCTGTTGTCTCCCCAAAGGCTGGCACGCTTGGTGTGCAGCACATGGGCTGTCAAAGAGGCCAGAGTTAATTGGTATTCTTACCAAGGTTACTCTTGAGCTCAGTTCCCCTGTCCTGAATTACTCCATAAAATGAGCTACTCAGTCAGGGATTATCATGTTTTCCCACTATGGTAAGCTTACTGTTGCATTTAAAGATGGTTTTACAGCATTTAGCTTAGCGACGGGAATCATCTTGTGGCTGATGCAACACTATAATACAGACCTCATAGTAAATTTGCCAGACAGGGATGCGTTGAAAACATGCTAATAAAAGTTTACTAGAACGACCATTTATGAAGGTTTGAGCCTCTTTTATGCTTCTAACAGAGGTCTTTCACATCATTAAATATCCTATTTAAAATTGTTTTAGGACAAAACTAACAGGAGCAGTGTGACAGATCCTCCTTCCCTAACAAGTGTTGCTTCTCCTGCTGAGCTCGAGAAATTGCTTAAATACTGAGTATGAAGAGTTAAACAATTGGAGCTGCTGTGCTAAAAGCAGCCAAACCAGCAGTGAGGCCATGCTGCCCTCACCTCTGCTGGCTGGAGATCCAGCCCACTCTGCAGTACCATGGGTCATAAAATCATAGATTCACAGAGCAGCTTGGGTTGGAAGGGACCTTACAGCCTGGCCAGTTCCAGCCCCTGCCATGGGCAGGGCTGCCGCCCACTGGATCAGGCTGCCCAGGGCCCATCCAGCCTGGTCTTGAATGCCTCCAGGGATGACTCCAGAGGCTACTTCTGACCTCAGACTTTTTTCTGACAGAAATATAGGTGCAGTGTATTTCATGGGCAGAAGGCAGGAGCCACAGACTTACCCAGCCTGGTGCAGCTTGAACA
Organism: Penelope pileata; assembly: GCA_013396635.1. NCBI lineage: Eukaryota > Metazoa > Chordata > Aves > Galliformes > Cracidae > Penelope > Penelope pileata. The sequence continues at coordinate 260,374 of WBMW01001327.1, forward strand.
TAGGAAGGCCATGACACTTAGCCCTGACAAGGTGAGACCCCTCACCCCGTGCCCAGTGGTCTCTCATCTTAGAAAGGATCACCAGGGAAGTGTTCAACTATGACTATCCCTTGCCAGGCAATGGCCACCACAGCGGTTTCAGGAGAACACTACTGCTCTCAGGAGTTCAGCCAGCATCTTCATCTCACTTTAAGTCCTTAGAGTCTGTAATCCTAAGGCATGGTAGTTCAGTGGATGGTAGGCATGAACTCTGCTCAACGTGTTAAAAGCATTAGTTAAAAGATTTGGCATCATGAAATGGAATATTTTGAAAAGATCATGATACCAGAGTTTTATGGGGAAACACCACTTACAAAAATCATAAAACTGTTTTTGGTATGTCTGACACATTCATTTGGAATAAGGGGAATTTATGTTCCCCCATTCTCCTCCTCTCCTCTTCCCAGCTAGAAACACAAATGAGAAGTAGGACTCTTTGCATAAATAACTGTAGCATTTTAAAGCTTCAAGTATATTGTTTTCCTATCACTAACAAGAATATTTTAAAAAATCTAGAATAACAGCTGTCTTTCTTCCAGTGAGAAGTTAACATTTTATAGTTAAGAAGTGAGGAAAAGTCCTCCTCCTCCTTCTCCTTCTTTTCTAACTTTTATTTCTTCACTTACTCCAGTCACAAGGAGTGCAAAGAATGTGAGATAAAAAAAAAAAAAAAAAGAGGTAGAGATTTTATAGAATGCAAAAATGACTAAGTTTTTGTTAATTTTGAAATTTTGCTTGAATCTAACACATAGAATTCAAAATGTTTAATTTCTCCCACGTTGTTATAACTTCTACAAATCCAGTTTTTAATAGTTTTTTTTTAAGTGTTCACTTAAATAATCCTAATTTTCCAAAAATGTTCAAATTTTAGAGTATCCACATTTCTCGGTATTTCCAGTCAAAACACTGAATATTTTTAGTGAACACTGACCTTTTTGAAAACTATCTATTTCAAACTAAACATCCACAACATTTGAATGTTGTTTTGGATGTCATATTGACTAAACATGAAAGAAAGCACGTCAATAAAAGAATGAATGCCAGAGCGTGTCTCAAAGGGGCAAAGCATGTAATAAGTTTTTGATAGAAAGCAGCGGAAGGTTACACTCTCTCACCAATTAAATAATACAGTATTGTAGTAGCGGCCCTAAATGTTAACATTTGGAAAACATTTTCTTAGACTGCAATCGCAAGGAGAACCTCGTGTGAATATCAAGCCTCACTAGGTTCAGACGCTTACCCTATCTCCCTTAGCTGTATATTTTCTCTTTACCAGTCCCCTTTTTCTTCTCTCTCTACCACTCTCCTCAACGTACCCATCAGATACCAGAATATCAGACACTTTGTAGAAAGCAAAGTTTCTGCTGGTCAGTACAAAGCATTCTGGTACTTTACCTGCCCATCTTATGGTGGGATTTATCCATATGGACAAAAATATGGAACGTCATACACATAACAAATATGTGAAAATATTGTGGTTTTTTGTGGTATTCATATGCTTGGAGAAGAAAAAGTAGCCAAAGTAGCAGAGCCTTTTCTTAATAGGCTTTTGCCTATTGAACAATATAATTTTTCACATATATAATTTACTTTCCTTTGGTGGATTTTGGGAGAAATCAGCTCTCATAAAACGTTCAGATGAGCAATTTCTAACCTGTTGAGATGAGGATTAAGCTTTCTGTCTTCTTAAAAAAATAATTCACATTATTCATTATGTACTTAGTCAGCATGTTACATACACGCTAACCACATAGGCTTTGTTTGACCTTTTTATCTTTTGCAGGTTAACTGAATAATTAAACAGTTCACTGAAGTGAACACTGTGAAACAGAGAGGCCAGGAAGTCCATCGTCATTGCCATTCGGGTCACTGGGCTTAATGACTAACAAAGAATACAGTCTGAAAAATATTTTATTCTACACAATGATTTGGTTCTCATACAAATGTGTAATTACAAAAATGACCCAGTTTGTTTATCCCAGAGAGCATCTGTTCTGGTTTTCTAGAGTTGTTTAGTTTGGCAACTTCCTATCGAAAGCAATTTGTGGCTGGTTTATTGAGCTGACCAGTCTGATAATTAGGTCGGGCATTTTGAATAAAGTCTTTTAATAACTTATTAAAAAGTTTGTACCACATGCGCCTTGAATATTTCAACTTGAATGTTCAGTTATACAACTAGATTTTGAAAGAGAATAAGGAATGAATTCATAAATGTATTAATAGATTCTCCTTTTTGGTTACCTGTTCTGCACATTTCAACTCAGTGCATAACATAATACTTTATGATAATAAAGCATCTCTGTAAATAAATATATAGTTACCTTATTTTCAAGCTGTGTTGCTGCTTCTGCACTTTGAGTATTTTGCTTCTGTCTCAGACTTCACGACATCAAGCTACCTCTCATTAATTTCTTCAGCTTGATATTTATAAAGTCAGTCACTTGGAAGAGGAAAGAGTGGTAAGTCTGATAAATATATGAATATTATTTTGACATATTATTAGTACTTTTCTTCCCAGTTAAGTCATCCTTTACTCTTCCCGAGATACGTAAAACAATAAACAAAAGTGCTCTCTGAAGATGCTGGCACCTGACACAGTCTTTTCCTTAACAGCACTGAAATATGATTGACTCCTACTAAAATAAGATCACATTTATTTATACTACATTAAACAACATGACCTTTTCAGTACTACTTTACATGTCTTAGATTCGCTAAGAAAGAATGTGCGGCGTGACTAATGAACTGTTCAGTTCACAGTAATGAAATCTTCAAAGACAGTCTGTGGCTGGCCTTTCCCAAATGCCCCAAAGAAGCCGAGGAGAATTTGCTGGTGGTAAGCTTAGGGATAATGCAATGCAGCACTTCCACTGTTTGCCTGAGCTGGTCTTTTCCCCAGAGCCTCCCTGTGCAGTTCACTTCAATGTGCTGCCTGGGAGGGGGCTGCCAGGGGAATTGGACACACTTCAGGATTATTTGTGATGAAAAGTTATGAATTTTTTGCTACTGTTCAGTACGTGCCTTTCTATATATTTCTGCCTTTTCCAAATGAATTCTCTATTCCCATATCACAGAGGTCTTTCATTGCTAGATAATATACAACGCACCTGTGTTCTCTTATCTCGACTTGCTGCTTCCTATTTAAACTTGTATTTCATTCCCAAAGTTCAGCCACATTGTCTGTCAGCTTCAAATAACAATTTTCTCTCCTTTCTATCTGAACTAATTTGCACAATTTAATTTTGGTTAACCTCTCGTCTTCAGAACTTGAAAGACACGAATGTGTAACATCTGGTGCGAATTCCTGCATGGGAGCACAGAACACAGCGAGACAGCAACTCTGCTGCAATACCAACGAGCAGAGGTTATGGCCCTGACCTGCAAAAACACTTAAGCATACACTTGTTGTAAATCACAAGAAATGTTTGCATGTATAACTTTGAGCACATACAGAGCAGTGCTGCTGGATTGCTGCCACTGTTTTAAAGATTTGACTGCATGCTTTATGTTCTATACTTATTCGTAATGTAAGACAGTGACACTCCATCTCACAATATTTTTTCATTGTGTAACACAAGATGTAATTCAGAAGCTATAGGCGTGTTTGCAATATGTTTCCCTGTCACTGAGCGCAACGCAGAAGGAATGCATTCCCTCAATCATTGCACACAGACTCATTTCCATGTCTTAAACAACTAAGTATACAGTCTCATAAGCAAAAATAGTAGCAGGTTTTTTTGTTGTTTGTTTTGTTTGTTTGTTTGCTTGTTTGTTTTTTACAAGGAATAAAAAATAAGGAAGTTTCAAGTACTAGAATATTTTAGATGTGGCCATGTACTGTTTTGTACTCTATTGCAAAAGAAAAAGACCAACTTTCTATCTACCTGTGCTGAAACTACAGTTCAATGCTCTCTATTCTTATCTTAGGAAATCGAAAAACATCCTCCTTAAGAAACATTTTTCTTCTTTGATAAAACAAAAAGGAAACTCCTGCAGTCTGTAGCTAGGACAAAGCGTTCTATTCACCCGCTCATTAACAATAAATAAATCATTCTATGAAGTGCTGAAAAATAATTTTCCTGAAGAATACAGATTCATCTCGTTGAAGTATGAAGAGATAACTGCGATGACCAGGCAGAATTACATTTGCTTGATCGAATGGTTAACAGCAAGATTCTGAATGCTGCAAAGGAATCTGAAGAGTGTTCAAAAGTGGTGGGAGGAAGATGAGTGGTGGTTTGTGAAAGATTAACACAGCACATTTTTCAGTAGTTTGTTTGCTATTCCAGACACAAGGAACATCTCTGATCCTCCAGATGTGCATGTGCAGTATTCTGCAAATGTGTGTGCATCACAGCCTACACAGGGACAGATTCTCTGGGGAAGGTATGTCCTGTTTGAAACACTTATTATGTACAGTTTCAGCTGTGAAAAATAAAGAAAATTACAATTGAAGTGTTGTAGTCAGTGACAAAGCCCTTTGGGGTCTCATTCATCAAAAGTCTGTCCTGTTCATGCATTTGCTATTTCACTCAGACAAAATTATTATATCTTGATTCTTCTGTGTAAGTACAATGAGTAGGATTTTGTTCAGTGAAGGATGTGATCCTGGGTCTAATGGGGCATGCTATCAATGCAGTGTCTGCAAGCTGCAGGAAAGCCAAATGACGCGAACAAAATGACAGACCACCCCAATTCCACACGGGAACATTTGTGTCTCTCTGCAGGTGAAAGTTACAAAAAGAGCCATTTATGTAATTACTTTGCATATAGAAAATTACATTACCAGACTGTTCCAACATTTCTACAGTGTATACTATGTCTCTTTAACATTACAAAATATTGTCTTTCAGTTCTCTTCTGCAACCTTGCTGTATTTTAGTCAAGGCTCCAAAAGTCATTGGCTAAACACAGGCTCTGGCTTCATGTGCGAATCAGGTTCGTAAGATCTCAGCCTTGCTTGAATGCAAGGGAGAAGTAAGAGATCTAGCTATTTTCTTCACCAGCAGACCTTTCCGTGATGTTCTGCTCTATTTTTAATGCTTCTGAAGGCATAGAGGGTAGGTGGGCTGTCCTTTAGAGTCCTTCTGTGGTCAGTGGAGAAAGAAATGATCCTTTGGAAAATGACTCATTGTCTGGAAACAGCATTTATGACAGGTAAGGTAAATTACTCTCTGAATGTCCCTCTGTCTTCACTGGCCACAGAGGGACAAGCTCGGTCTGTGTGCCCAGCTGACACAGCCAGCCTTGGGCAAGGTGGATCCCAACCCCAAGGTAATTATAAGTTGCTCTGTGGCCAGAAGATGCTGAGGTTTCAGCAGGTAAATCCTCTTCGTAGCCGTGCAGCTGCCACTGGAAGCAGTGCAGAGCCAGAGGGATGCTGGATACTCAAAGACAATGGCCCCTTGGAACAATAGATCATGTACAATTATATAATAAAATGCTGATCTTCAAGTGCTTTTTGACTACAAGTAATTAAGAACAACAGCAATAATGCAGGAAACAGTAAAAATGGAAAGCTGATTTTCTAGCTGCTTCTGGTCAGCACAAATCTCATGACATTTTAAATAGTAAGGCATCTGAAATACCACACACTTCTCATGCAATTCACAGCAAGTGCAATTAGGCAAAGTTTTCTGGCCTAATTTTGGTGTAAGCGATTACTTCTACCTAACAAAGTTTCCCTAGTAGGATGCAGTACTTTCTGCTCCCTACCTGACATAATGATGCGGGGCAGACGATTGCGCTATCACATCATTGCGCAGAAGGATCTCCCCTATTTAAACTCTCTTTGCAATACTGTATTTTGATAAGGCTCTGCACATTTGCTGGAGTATGCTCAACTCCTTGCACTGTTCGTTTCACTGACCAGTCTAGGAAGGTTATTGATGCCACATAGAATCACAGAATCACAGAATTGCAGGGGTTGGAAGGGACCTCGAGAGATCATCGAGTCCA
>WBMW01001327.1:266667-324556 GCA_013396635.1 Penelope pileata
CTGGTACATGCGGTTATTCCTCCCCCGGTGCAAGACTCTACACTTGCTTTTGTTGAACCTCATCAGGTTCCTCTCTGCCTAACAGTGTTCAAGATGCATTTGTACAAAGCCCTCAATAATATGCTTTAACTTCTGTTTAGATCAAAAGTGGCCAGGCAGTTGCACTTGATGGTCTTTCTAGGTCACTTGCAACTATTCTATTCTATTCTATTCTGTGCTGTGCTGTGCTGTGCTGTGCTGTGCTGTGCTGTGCTGTGCTGTGCTGTGCTGTGCTATGTTATTCTACCTGCTATGAAGACGATTTTCAGAAGGAACCTTACATGGAGAAAGATGCAAAGTTTTAGCTAAATGCTCACGCACTCCCACAAAAATGTTCCGTATTCCACCCCCCCCAGTCCTGTATCTCAGTCACCTGCCCATATTGTCTTCCTCAGGTCTGACACACACCTGCATTAGAAGTCTTGAGAGCATTTTTGTGTTTTAAATATTTCCAGTATCTGGACCACTGTGTTTGTCTGAATAGCACTATATTAAATGGAATTATTCCAGATTTTGGTCAATAGTTCATATGCAGTACAACGCACAACATTTGTTTTCCTCTGTAAGTATATCCTTTTCATGATTTTGCCCTTCTTTCTTCACACTCCTCTGTCATCTTGCTAAGGTGCTTGCTAGGCCATGGTGAAAATCAGTTTATAGTGCTAGTGACTGTGTATGTGCTCTGTGTTTAGAATTTGTATCCTAGCAGAGTCACACAACTCATAACTTGAAAAAAAAAGTTTAGTGTGACGTTATTTAACATAGATTAAGAGAAGGATGGACATAAGGTCACCACAAAAGCAAAGAACACAGCATCTTGGTAAGGAGCCTCCCTAAAAGCACTCAGACTGAGTGACTTAGGTTAGAGCCACGCGGAAGCCACACCTTGTGCTCAGCTGCGTGACAAGGTGTTTTTACAAGCTGGAGATCAAAAGGCAGCAGTAAGACAAAGGATTTGCCCTGCGGAAAATGGGGCAGGGAGGAAGCTACCAGTAGCTGGTGGGAAGGCAGTGCAGTTAACATCATGCCCCGATTTGCTCCTCCAGGAGGGGAGGGCACCAGTGAGAAGCTGCTGCTGCTCAGGAGGGGCTCTGGGATAACAAGCATAGGCAGGACTGTACACATAGATGTGTTTGCTGCAGTACATTGCTTTCTAACCAGCCAAATCATGCTCTAAGCAGCCATTTGGTCAATAGAGTATCACAGCTGGCACTGATGTGTGAAGTGGGAAGCAAAGGGCACATACAGAACACAAATGGCAGCATCAGTCTCTTGCTTGAAGGAGGCTCAGACTGGAGACTGCAAAAGGGTCCACACAAGGACTGTGACATACAGAGCAGTCTTACCAGCTAGTGATTTTGGCATGAAGCATGGCTAAGTAGAACTGGAGAAAAGGCTGCTTTCAAGAGAATACTGATATAGATTCTGTTTTCCCTTCAGGTGGAGTATGGGTATTGGGCATCTCTGAGTACTGCTTGTTGACTCTCTGTTAGAGAGTTTTTACATCTATTACCACTAAAATAAATTCTTGGCACATAGGCTGAAACCTGTGTTTTTATGTATTTCTGCCTTACTATGAGAAGGAAAACAAAGAGTTGAAAATCAAGTCAAATAAAGTATACATTTGTGAGAAAGCAGTCATCATATTCACATAGGATGTGGCAGTAAAGTCACAGTAAAAGCTCCTTGATTTTTCAGAATTCTTGAGCAAATTATTCAGATTCGTGCTGACAGGTTGATGAAAATTCCCATATATTACAAAACAGCAGAAATTGATACTCGTAATATTGTGTATTAAACTAAGTTGTCCAGCACAGAAAAAATCATGTATTGCTGCCTTCTGAAAGCAACAAATATCTCCTTGTAAAAACAGTATTTCTATGGACAAAATTCTAACCTATATGCTAGAAAATCTTATCCGATAGTTGAAATCCTGAAGAGTCAATGTAAGGTTATTTGACTGAATTAGTACAAAATGCTGCTGGAGACATTTAGGTGCTTGATTGCTCTTTCATTCTTTCCACTTTCTATAGTATGGGCTGGCAGAGATCCTTCTTGGAGAAGCTCTGTGGTGATAGGCCCAACTAGGGCCAAGAGTTTATCATATTCACCCACCTGCTTGCAGTAGCTTGGGCACCTATCAGATCCCGACCATGCAAACCCAAGCATTTAGAAGAAAAAGGATTTTGTGATGGCTAGGGCACGACCTTCCACCATTGCTGTCTGTGGCTTCTTCCAGTGCGATCATAATGGCACTCACCTTCTCTAAGGGACTGCTTCCAGCTGTTAGCTGATGATCATTACTCCCTTCTTTGAAAGGATATGGTAAAATGATCATATTTCCAGGAAAATGTCAGTCTGTGCAAGTTTGTTGATAAATTGTTGTTAAATATTAGCATAATGTAAAAGGAGTGAGAAAAGAAGCTTCTTGATTCAATATTATCCTATGCCTCACTGGCTCTGTCTGAGATTGCTTCGAGCACATCTACAAAATTCTGAGAAAAACATTAGAACTATACCCTCTGGAACAGATCCTTTGGGCAAAAAAAGCCACTATACAACGGTTGTACTCAGAATTGAAGTCCTAAAAATATTTACAGTACTCTGTCTTCTCATCAAAAGCTACAGGAAACCCTTAGGAAACAACAACATGCTGTTAAGCCTTGAGATGATGGTGGTGATGATATATACAAATATATATATTATAAACTAGTGACGACACAAATATATAGACGTGTATAGAAATATAGATATCATCTGAACCCAATAAACCCATTAAAACATCAAAAGAGCAGTTAGCTGAAGCCGACTCCAGACAAGATGCAGGTGATGCTGATCGGAAAGAGATGTTTTAAAAGCATCACCTCACCACCTGGTGCAAGGCCTTGTGTTTCCATCTGGCTCTCTACGGAGAGGTTATGAGGCTGAATAAACCTGCGAAAGTGCCTTCTTGGACATCCTCTTTCTGGTAGTCTAGACAAGGGCTTGGCCTCAGCATTTGTCTTGTCTATACTGGCATGAGATAACTTGCTTTTGCCAAACCAACTCCGCAAGCTGTCTGTAGCCGGGAGCTTGGCTGCCCACTGCCCTCCTGCCTGCAGCTGCCAGGAGCACCTCAGCCTGGGTCCAGCCTCAGTCAGCATCCAGCCCCAAAAAGATGTCATGCCTTCAGTTTTCAGATCAGTTAATGAATGTATTGAGCCCCAACTTTGCCAAAATTTGTAAAAACAGCTCTGGCCCTGGAGATGGAATGGGTCAGAGGACTGGAGAGGAAACTTGGGATGAGCCCCAGCCTTGTGGAAGGACGTTTGCTGCTGGAAAAATGTCTCAGTTCTGAGAGCTGAGCCTGATGTTAAGAAGTTATCCTCCAAGGGAAAGCCTCTGTTCCAGTTGTAGTGCTAACAAATAAAATGCCCCATTTAGTCCTCAGCTCCTTTCACTTCTCCCAGGGTGAAATAGAGCAAAATCACCAGTCAAAGTAGCTTCCTCAGGCACAGATCTGGCTTTAAAATGTGTGAGAGACTCTCTGAAGTCCACCAGGGAATTTACTGTTGCTATTGATTTTGCATGAAGCACTTGCATATGTAATAGCAGTAAGTGACAGAATAAAGCTCTAAGAGAGGAGAAATTAGTAGCTATTTTTAAAAGACAATAAATTGAAGACTGATTTACAGATAGTTGAATAAAATGTAAGTTAAATAGGATCAACTTTCCTCACTTCTGACAGAGATACAGATCGTTTTCAATAGCCATGAGCAACGTGTGCAAACAGAATAATCTTGAGGGACAATCCACTGTACAGTAAATACAGATTCGTTCGACCCTCCTATGCTATGGAACATATGGTGATGTTACCTTCGGCATTTTATAGAACTCATTCAGAATATGTGTTGAGAAAATCATGCCCTTTCCTACAGGGCAATTCCTAGGAAATTTCTTAGCTATCATTCTCCTAGGCTGGAAATGGTAGTCAATGGTTATAGGAAAACTTCAGAAAGACTGTAGGCGTGTCAACTATCTCCCCTTCTGATACAGCATCATGTAGCTGAGATCTGGAAGAGTTCCCAGAGGCAACACTGAGATAAGTATTCAGCATTTCCTTCCCTTCCATGTTTCTCCTTCCTTTTACCATTTTTTTTTTGTTTCCTAGCTGATTCATTTGACATTTCCACCAATGAGAAACTGTTCTCCTTGAAAGGAAAAAACAAAGAGAAAACAGATGAGGCTGAAGCCATGATGCAGGGCTTAGTGTACCAAGCAATGCCAAAATAAATCCTACATTCAGCAACAGTTTTATCCTATAGTACTGCCAGACTCATACTTCAAGGCTGGATTTCCCTGCATCAGGACAAATATTTTACCATTCCCCCTGGAAAATAGCTTTTCAATCTAAAACATATATGGAGTGGCCTGACCCCACTTCATATGCAGTGTTGGCCAATATAGATATGATGTAAAGGCTTCTTCACCATATTCTTCCTTGCAGCCACAGTAAATGAGTGCCTCAGCAACCTTCACTTTAAAGTAAACCCCAATGAATCAGAAATATCTTGAAGAAAAAGGATATTAAATCTGGCAGGTAACTGAGGACTTGCCTAATGGAGAGATTCAGGGCAAAGTGAAGCCCAGATAAATTCAATGAAGTTTTTAGAGAGATTTGCAGTACTACTGTTTCTAGTGGTTGATATCAGAAACCACATTGGTCTGTTCTCTGTCTCCAAACTGACAGTGAAAAGGGGCATTGTGGCTGCCATCATGTGCCCAGCCATAGCCTGGGTGCCAGTGCTGTCATGAACTGAGGCTAGCTCGTAATCCCAGATCTCCTCAGGTAGTATTGTTCATTCAACTCACTACCTAGCTACCAAAACCAGCTCAGCCTGCCTTATCTTCAGGGTCAGATTAGGGCCTTTGATTTCCTAGTGACATAGGCTAGGTCCATGGGTTGAGACCTATTGTAAGAGGTTCAACAAGACCAAGTGTCAGGTCCTTCACTTTAATCACAGCAACCCCATCCAATGCTACATGCTTGAGCAGAGAGGCTGGAAAGATGCGCAGAGGAAAAGGACCTGGAGGTGTTGGTCGACAGCTGACTGAACATGAGCCAGCAGTGTGCCCAGATGGCCAAGAAGGCCAGTGGCATCCTGACCTGCATCAGAAATAGTGCAGCCAGCAGGAGCAGGGAGGTGATCATCCCCCTGTACTCAGCTCTGGTGAGGCCGCATCTCGAGTACTGTGTTCAGTTTTGAGCCCCTCACTACAAGAAAGACATCAAGGCCCTGGAGTGTGTCCAGAGAAGGGCAACAGAGCTGTGAGGGGTCTGGAGCACATGTCTTATGGGGAGTGGCTGAGGGAACTGAGATTGTTCAGTCTGGAGAAGAGGAGGCTCAGGGGAGACGTTATTACTCTCTACAGCTGCCTGAAAGGAGGCTGTGGTGAGGTAAGGGTCGACCTCTTCTCCTGGGTAACAGTGATAGGACGAGAAGGAATGGCCTCAAGTTGTGCCAGGGGAGGTTCAGGTTGGGTATTAGAAAAAACTTCTCTGAAAGAGTGATAATGCACTGGAACAGGCTGCCCAGGGAAGTGGTAGAGTCACTGTCCCTGGAGATGTTCAAGAAATATGTAGATGTGGCACTGAGGGACGTGGGTTAGTGGGCATGGTGGAGATGGGTCGATGGTTGGATCTTAGAGGCCTAAGTGAGGCCAACCTAAATGATTCTATGACATCAAAACATGAAAGAAAATAATATTTTTGTTCCTGTTAGCATCTTGACCTCACATTTTTAACCATTAAGGTTCACTTAGCACCATATCGATAGATTATTATTTTTTTAATTTTCCATTAGCATTGACTGAAAATAGCATAGTCCTGCATGTTCTGTGGTATTCATCGATCTTATGCAGAGAATTCTGGAGTTAAAGAACTCCGAATGTGGATATTGTAAAAAGTAAGCTGGAGATGCAGACTGCTAAAGGATTTTCCTGTATGGCATTTCCCTTGTTCCCTCATTGCATTGACAGCAAAATGACCTTTTGGTACAAGTGGTTGTGATGGTGTCAAACCAATTTGGAGCCCAGACCTGACCCTATCCTGGCCAAACAGGACCTCTGCTCTGCTCCACTCTGCGGAGATGAGGCGGATGCTCTGTGACAGGCTGCACCATCATGCCATGCACCATTGGGACAATTGTGTCTCCTCATCCCAGGCTCCTTCCAGAGCTGGCAGCCCTTATTATATCCGCTAGAAAGGCACTTGAAGGTGGTCTGACAGGGAAATGTGGATAACAGAGAAACTCATGTCACTCTCAGGGCTGTTCTTAGAGGAAATGTTGCTTCTTCCTGTGTGGCAGGGTTCATCAAATATATGTGAAGTCTACGTATGTTTCAAAAAGAAAGAATGCAGAATCCTGTGCATCAACAGGAGGAGTCTGCAAAAGTATTTTTTTTTCTTTGAGTTGTCTGTAATAAGTGATAACATTACCAATACTGTTATACCTTAGCAAAGAACTCTGCCTGATTTCAGTTGCTTGCTAGGCTTAATTTGTCCTATCTGCCGTATCACTACAGATTTTGCTGTTTGTTAGTATTGCGGTATTATGTGTAACACAACTGATTTGTGCATCAGAGGTTAATAATCCTGTGACAGTTTAATTTGCAGGGCATAGGCATACTCAAGGAAGCTGATTTCCATGTCTTGATAGAGGAAATTAATGGTAGAAATGATAACAAATTGTCAAACTGTGGGTCTAAATATTATAAATCAAAAATTAAAACTGTAGAAGAGGCTATATTTCCTAAACTGCCATAGCACTGCTTTTTAAAACGCGCTTCAAATAGGGAGGATTTAACTAATCCTTCAGCAGATATGAAATGTAGATTCATAAAAGCCTGATTAAAACATAAGAAACAAACATCACTCGCTGGAAGCTTGTTTTATGTTACTGAATGAGATACTTAGAAAACCAATGGCTTTGGTTCTGTTATTTACACATTGTGTCACAGTATAATTTTCTCTTTTTCATGAAGGCAGAAACAGCATGATTGTTTTATTTATCTTTCCTTCAGCAGCACTGGATGTTGTCACAGAAAGGGTGAGTTACATCATTGGACGCTGCAGTGATTAAGTCACTAAAGTCTGAACGTTGCTCTGCACAGTAAAGACAGACATAGCTTCACCAAATAGGTAAAATCAAAATATTAAGTGAATCTCTCATTTTTCTTCAGTGCAGCTACTGATACATTGAGTGTGTTAAATTCTGCAGCTCAGATCACTGCTGCTTCCCTGCATCTGAATTTCTGCACCTATTATATAGCACTATAAAGTAACCTCTCTCTTGCACAGTCGTGATAAACATTCCATAAATGCCTGTGTTTCACAACAGTGACATACCATTTCCTTTTACTCCACATCTGGATGTCAGAAAACACCACAAGCATGAAGGACTACAATGTTTCCATAGAAACTAATGTACTCCAGGCAGAAAAATGGAATAAAATTTATAAAATTATTTTAAAAGGAAAAGGTTAAAAATATAAGGAAGCGATACAAATTTTCTCACTTCTTCCTCAAAACCCTCCAGCCTTGCTCAGAAACCCTGAAAAGATATCCCCTCCAGCCCTTTATGCATTGTCTTTTCAAAATTATAATTGGTTGATGATAGTGCCACTGTCCTGGACAGCTAGACTATTAGCTTACACGTTTTGCTCTGTATATCTGTGTCTGATAATGCCACCCGGACAACGTTCTGGTTCCTGACGTCACCACAGATGGTGTGAATGCAGAGCAGTGCTGCCTGCACGCTGCACAGGCTCCCTTTGGGGTGTGCAGGGGCACACTGGGCCTGGGGCAGCTCCCACCTCACCCATCATGGTGTGTGATGTGTTGCTCACAAGAAAAGCAGAGACAGCTGAGGAGGCACTACTGCATCCCTCCCTCTGTGAATTTCCCAGGGAAAAAAAAAATGGAAGATGCTGAGCAGGCACATCCCCTCTCTCAGCTCTCTGCTGCCCATGAGAGCTTTCCATGCTCGGAGCTGCAGTGATCAGGCTGAAGAGTGAGATCTCCTGACCCAGCCCCGTAGACCCCTCAGTGCAGGGAAGGCAGCCTCTCCACAGCTGCAGCCACCCTTCCAGGCCCGTCAGACCCTGGGTATGGTGCTCACCCCAGGTCAAAGCATTTCAGCAGGAGGGAGAGCAGCTGCAACCTGTTTCAGCACCAGGATGCCTGTTCCTTGGCAACAACGGGCTCCAGGTCCAGAAGGTCAGCACTGTGAGGGGCTGCCCTCTCTGATCTGTAGGATCTGCAGAAATATACAGGCAAGGATGAGAGTGGTTCAAGTGAGACAGTAAGCAGTGTTTAATGAATTTAGTTTCACCCTTGAGGGATAGGGAAGGGTTTTGTCTCGCCCAGCATGTCATCAAAACAGGTCTCCCAGCTCAGTCTCACTTCTGATACAGACATAAGACAGATGTTGCTATACATTTTTCAGTAATTTTCCTATCCAGGTCTCTCGGTCTTCCCCCTATGACTCCTGCATAATTCAGGTTGCTTACAGTGACTTGACGTTTCTCTTTGAAATTCTTTGTGTTTGTTTGCCCTCCTTTTTGCCAGTGACTACAATCACAGCGCTTTACCACCGATCTGGGGATGCTCACACACCAGCAGCATGTTCCCATAGCTCCTCTGTAGTCCCACTCCTGACAAGGATGCTGTAACTCCTCTGCGTCTTCAGTGGGACTCCCCAAACAGCAACCGTGACAACAAAAACTAAAGCAAGGTCTCAGTGTGCTATTCTTAGTAGCTTGCTTTTTTCTAGGTTATTACCCATTAAGAATGGGTGCTTTGTATCATTTGATAAGTAACACCACTGCTTAGAAGAATGTATTTGAGCTATTTTGGGAAGAGGAAAGTAACTAAGTACATAGTTATGAAGTGGCTGAATATCTCAGAGGATGAGCTGGTGGACAATAGAGAGACATTAGTTATCTCCTTACACTAAGTCAGATTTGCAGCAAGCAGAAATAGTTCCTACCTGTCAGCCAGCAAGGGCAGCTCAGTTCCTAGCACAGCACAAAGTGAAAAAACAGCTGCCACCCTTTCTTGGTGGGCTCAGCAGCGAAAGACTTGGCACAGAGATCAAATTATTGCTGTGTTTGGTAGCAGTCATTCCAGGTGAGTACTGAAACACCCACATGGATTTGTAGCAAGCAGCCAACAGCCAGTTACATTAGGGCAGGATCCATCCAGAGAGGATCTAGACACTGAAGAATGTAATTTTGGAAATTCTGTGTCTCTAGTGTCTTACGAACTCTGTTTAGGTACCAGCTGCACCAGCACCTCCTTCCCACTGCACAGGCAGTGGTAGATGTGTCTGAGTAACAGAGGCAGGCTAAGAAATGCTTTCTGCAGTCCATTTAGGAGTGAGAGCCAGAAAAGTCTCAAAAAATAGGCAAGATATAGTAGTAAGATAGCATATATGGCTTAAACTGACAGAAGAGATGTTAATGCTTGGATTCATCTGTTTGTTGTGACATATTTTAGAACATCTTGGTAAGCCTGGAACCTCTAAAAATGAAAGTCAATCACCCTTAAAATGAGCTTTTTTCAAGACATAAAAATGGAACATTTTTTAATCTCCAGGCAATTCTGAAATCTTGCACTCTTCTTGAAGAGTGTTGTAGATAGCAGTTCCATGTAACCTGTCTGCCTTAGTTCTTGAAACACAAACTTGCACTCAAATCAAAGCTCGTGTGTCCTGCATACATTACTAGCTGCTTGCGGCAAAGCCTCTGCTGCCATTCACGCACAACAAAGCTTCAAAATATGTAGGTTGCTCCAAAAGTGATTCAACCTACTTATTTCCATGGAAACCACAACAGATACAAAGAGCACAATAACACTATTTGATAGAGCAAATTCTCAGCTACAAAACACTATTTCTTAACACAGTCACCACCATTAGCTTTGAGCCTGCATGCTGTGCTCATAAAAATCTGTATCAGCAGAGGTGACCCGCTGTTGTCACTGCTGAAACACACCACCACCGCCTTACTGTGCTCACATCCACTGTTTGGTCTCCATAAACCTTCAGCAAGTGTTGATGAATGACAATGAGTGCCATTTTTTCCACATGGAGGAACTCAATTCCACGCTTTAGCTACATCCACACTTCCATGTCAGACGCCATTGTGTCAGAGTGCCCCTCTGCTGCCATCAGTCACACGGCAACAACATGGAACAGAATATTGGTGGGCTCTGCTGCTGCACCACCAACATTCACCTTTGACACCATGGCCCAACATCATAAAATAGGAGGCATTGCTTTTGGAGTAGCCCTCATATACTAGGTGCTGATATGACCTTCACTAAAAATATCCTAACTGTCACTCTTGCAAAATCCCCGTATACAACACACATATACCAAAAATTAGAGGAAAAGTGACAGGATTAATGACTGGGGCAAAAGAGCGATTCTCTGGGAAGAGCATCTGCCCACAATGAAAGTACACATCTCCAATCTCTATCTGCAACTGACAAGATAAAATGCTTGCATTATATCTAATTAAATCTCACAGTTCCTAATAAACATATACAAATACATAATAGAGTGTTTCTGTGGTTAATCTTACAATTTTATTAAAATATACTATTACTGCAGCAGGAGAGCAGCTTATATTACCCATAGACTGCAGCTGACTGTTAAATTGGCAGATTGGGCACTATCAGTTGGCAAACAGACTAATTCTACCATTTTTCTGTACAGAACACATTTAGAAGCTCTCAACAATCTTCTGTTGCACTGCAGAGGCTGCAGAACTAAGCTTAGGGAGCTGAGGCATTTCAGGCATTTTTCTGCTGGTTTTGAGAAAGATTCTGATGGCTGTGTTCCTGCTGAGTAGTAGCACAGAGCTGCATATGGTCTCAGCAAGGATAATACGCCAGCTTGGAGAGGAAGGCTTGTCACCCCAGCCTCTTCTTGTGACAAGGCATAGCGTTGTCCGTGGAGGGTAATGAACCTGTTTTCACAAACAACAGTAGATGCATGTTGGTGACTCACATTCCAAAAAACTGCTTTTCTGTGGTTGAAGTCTTAATCCTAGTTCCCTATTTGTGTGCAGTTATGTTATAATTATGTTTCTTCACTGCAGTCTACAAACTTAACAGCTGTCTGCATCCCTCAATTTTGATGAACAACCTTTCTGTCACTCCCCCAGAAGCATCCATTTTTCTCTCGTCTTTTGGCTGCCTTATTCATGCCCATCTGCTAACATGGCAGGATGCCTCTTCCAGATTGGGCCCTTGCTTCAGCAGAGGCCTTGGAAGAAGTTGTATTTACAGAAGTACTCTGTTTAGCACTGTCTTACAAGAAAAAAGTTCTTTCCCTGTGCCACCTCCAAGAAATGTGCAACCTGCCTCTCTTTAAGCTTTGTTCACATTGCAAAAACATTACATGGTTCCTCTGACAGCCGGGGGTGTCTGGGCCAGATGGCCCTCTTTTTGTCTTTCAGCTGGAAAAGGTCTGCAGTGTTTCCTCTAAACAGCCTGGAGATCCCAAATCCAGAGATTAAGCACAGAGGTGTTAAAGTAACTCCTATGGCCAGCGTGTACAATGCCCTTGCTTCCATGTCCCCGTACTGTAGAGTTTAAAAGAATTGCTTTTATGTTATTGTTGCTGTTTCGAAAATTTTGTATCTGAGTTAATAAACAATTCATTTGTCTTAACTTCAAAGATAATGATCTGAAATTGACTTTCTTTTGGCAGATTTTTCCAGGAGGGTGACTTTTCCTGCATAAAAATCGGGCAGTTCATAACAAGAAGAATATATTTATTAGCAGAAAAGAAGGTAGAAATGAATGAGGTCAGAAGACTTTCTGGTGACTAATATCTCATTACTCACTGGACCATAAAAATCACTTGAGCTGGGTGAGAGTTTGCATTCCTTCTGTGTAAATATCATGCTGGGGAAGGCTGGTAATACTTTGGGACCAAACTAAACAGTAGAACCAGAAGTGCCTGTTTACTCTAAGAAAGCAAACATCTTAAGTCGTACAACCTGCCTTAAAACGAGCAATGTGTTACAGTGCTTGCTCGCACAAAAATAAAGAAAAATATTCACACGTAGTTCTTCACTAAAATGACTCCCCAAAGCATAAGACATAGGCTAAATGAGAATCCTAGTGCACAGAAAGGACATAAAATATTACTGCATTTAGTGGTATGTACAAGATCTAGGAAATGCTCATACTTCCACCAAAAGGGCAAAAATTCAATAGAAGAAAAGCTACAACTCCTGTTGGTTGCCATAGGGTCAATTGTCCTTGTTAAAACTAATTGACATAAAGAGTCATAAAGGGGACTGTCCATGACACAAGCAGCTAATTGAAGTGTTTGATGATCATGTTTTAGTTTTTCATTAACAACAACCAAACCCGAGAGGCTAACTTCCAATAGACCTAGATATAAGAAGGAAGCAAGAGGAAATGAACTCCACATAGGAAAGAAATTGCAGTGTTGCAGCCTGTGCTTTAATAGAAGCACATTGCTGCATAGATGCTCCCTCTCATTGCTCAGTTCAAAATATGATGAACTACTCAAAATCTTTCCCCAGAACAATATGTTTGCTGCATGGACTTCTTGAAATGTCAGTTGCGACAGAAGGGAATAGAGTGACACATGCAAGATCTTGTGGTTTCTCAGGGCTTACATGTGCTTTGTCATTATCCTCATTGGTTAACATCAATAAATGGATATTTGGGCAACATCTTTCACTTTGAATTATATTAAACATGAACAGAACATGCCATTTATTTCAAAGGTGAGGTTTTAGACTACTTGTTGTAGCCTGCTGCAATGTGTATGTGTGTGCATGTAGAGACATAGACAGGTACATGTCTACCACTCTATCTGTCCCCTGACAGCTTTTACTAACTCATTTGAACCAAACTTAACAGATGTGCTGGATGTTAAGTTCCTACAGGTTTCGGACAGAGGTCAGAGAGCCTGCTATTGCTCTGTGGAAGGGAAAGCACTACCATAGGCAGGGGACTCAGATGTCAGAGGCGCTTGGTGGGTCCCACCATTCAGAAAGGAATTCTTAGTAAACCAGCTTCCACCACTGATGACTAACAGACTTGTTTCATTGCACTGCAGCACCCACTGCTTGTCTGGTTATCCCTATATCATGCAGGAGATGTGCATTCAGAGTCCCTGAAGTTGGTAAGTATTATACAGAATCACACTACGCAGAGGAACTATTTCAGTCTTCAAGACAGCCACATTAGTGCCGTGCTGTGCTTAAGGCTCATTATCTCGTGGGCAGCACCAGACTAACACTGCTGTGCCACTTAGGGAGCTCCCTCAGTGGGTATTCGTTATGTTCCGTGTTAGCTGCGTGAACTGTGTTCTGCTACACAGCGCAATCACACCTTGAGAAAAATAAATCAATCCCAAGGAAAAAAAACCACTGCTGTATCTGCTATGGCACATTTTCATCACTGCTAGCTCTGAGAGTGGCCATGTTCAGAAATATTTGATGGGAGGAAAGTGGAGTTGCTACGGGAGAAGTCACAGAGGAATGGAGATGGGAACAGAGGCCATGGGCACAGATGAGAGTTAATGTGAAGAGGGGAACAGGTTGGTGTAAATGTTTGAACGAGTTCACTTCTTGGGAATGCCTGGAATCTTTATTACTGGTGAATAAATCTCACCAGAGCTGACAGCTGCAGGGAAGCTCAAAGACTTGGTCTGAGCTATGAAATGAGGCACGAAAAAGGAGAGTTGTCCAAATTGTTGTCTCTATGCTACTGCCTTATCATCACTTCTGACAAATATTTTGCTGAGGAAAGATTTATGTTGTGCACTCATTTTAGTTCTTCGGATAATTGGATGGTAAATGCACACAGAGCTCATCTTCCAGGTATTTGAAGTCCATCCAAATCAGGCAGTAGCTCTTTTGGAACCAATAATTTCAGTAGCCTGCCCATACATGCATCCTTTCCCCCTTGCTGATGGACCTCAAATACTTTAGCTTTGGTATGTCTTTGAAATGTCCCTGGGTAAACTACAAGTATTCATTTGATTTCGTTGGAATAGTTTATTACCATTTTTTACATTCAGATTTAACATGACAAACAAAGTTGCATCCACACCACAAAACTTATTAGCCATAATTATTAGCCATCCATTAAACAGAGTCAATTGTTTTGGTCAAAGCCTGTCCAGCCTAAATTGTAATCAGCCACAGAATCATCATCAGCAGCAATTACCCTGTCCTCGCTGTTCAGAGCAGCATGCTGCTACTTTGCTCAGATCCTTGCGTTGTACTGAGCTTTCTCTTACTGAGATATCCACACTCTGGCCCTCAGCGAGCAAGGGCCTGTCCACGTTAAGGGGCACTGCTCTGCTCAGGACGAAATAAGACCATGCCAAACTATGAAGTGGGTTGGCTGAGGCAAACCTTAGGGTTAAAAGAGGGAAGAAGAGTGCAAAGGGGAATGGGAAAAGATAAAGAATAAGCCCTCATTAACAAACTGGAGCAGAGGAGCCCTTCAGCTACCCTAAGAGAGCTCACTGTCTTGGGGAGCAAACAAGGGAACGGCAGAGTACACCAGTGTGGATGAGGGAGCAGCCTGATGGTGAGCATCTGAAAAAGTCAGCAGAAAGACTTGGCTTTGTTGAGCCTTTGAGCAGAACATGATGTTGAGAGCTCTGTCCAAAGAGTTTCAGTGCTCCAGAGCCAATCCCTGACGGCATTGCTCGCTGGGCTCTCCCCTGTGTTGAGCAAGGCCAGCAATAAACTGCAAAGTGCTTTGTACTGACTCAGCTTTGTCTGACCAGCAAAGGAGAGCTAGGGCTAACCACACTCCCTTTTGTCCTGCCGTGCTTGTGTAGGCACACCCACTCCAAGGGGAGCATTTTACAAATTCACCAGATAAGGACATTGTGTAATCACCTGATCAGCTCTAAGCCAAGCAAGGATCCCTGGGCTGGAGGATGCTATTGCAGGCAGATGTCTTATCTAAATCATAGCACCTTGGATCAGGCAGTCATGTTGTCTCCATGGAAAAGCCACAATAGCTTTGACAAGATGTGGATTCAGAGAGGAGATAGAAAATAATCTCCCTTCTCTCTCATTATCTATGATATTTCTTTCATCTTTTTTTCCCCATTTGCTTATTCAATCATTTCAAGCGCACCCTTGTTTCTTTGCCCCTGGCCCTTCCTTTTCTGTCTCCAAATCATATTTCAAGCACTAGAAGCTTCCTCCCTCCTCTCTTATTTTGCCATCAATTCCATTTTTTTTTTCCCCTGAGAAATCGGAGGCTGAGAGCCTCAGCAGGAGTCAGCTGGCACAGCCTTATTGATGCCACCGGAGCTCTGCCCACTTCTTCCCGGCAAGAATCTAGCACAAAGATTTTAGGAGCATCTGCCTTGCTGATGCCATCACTTGACATGGTCCTTGCTATGCAGATCAATATGTTCAGAGGCCTCTTCAGATGCCAGTTCATACAGGAGGTACTGGCAATGCAAAGAGTCAAGGTGAGAGGTTTTTTTAACTCCACAAGTGACAGATCTGTAGGTGTCTGCATGCAGGCTTCTGGTCAAGCGGGAGGAGGGCGAATTCCTCAGATCTCACCCTGCTGAATCTCGAAGCTACCTCAAAGTGAGTGAGTGTCAGGGTTTGCTGTCTGTCTTCAGCTGTAAATCTGAGTTCAATTGCACTACACTCACTGGAGCACAGTGGATGAAAACTCTTGACCCACATATTAATCGCCTGAGCCAATATACGAAGCCATTGTCAGAGGCAAGCGAGCAATCTACAAGGAACATTGTAAATATATGGAATAAATTCAGTCTACTTTTCTGCTATCTCGTTGTCCTTGGGTATCTCCTCCTAGACCTCTAGGAGATGGGAGAATTCTCAAATGCATTTGTTTTGCAGATTTCTTTTTTTGGAGATTAGTGAGAGGAATATCTTAGGGAATATGTACAATTTGTTATTCGTAAGTCACACTGTTGCTTAGTCATATAGTTGCGTCTCTGTTCCCAGCTGAGAGCATTATGTAACAGCTGTGTTCTATGTAAGGGCGGCAGTGGGGCAGCCTCTGCATATGCATACAACAGACATATATATGTATACCTGTGCATTTATACATATATATGTGTGTGTGCATATTATCAAATATTGATAGAGAAAAATCAATCCTGATTATGTAGTCCTTGCTCCCAGCAGTACATTTCTCAAATCTGTGGGGAAAATTCATCTCAGAACGAAAGCTCTGGAAATGCAAGCCTGCACAAGCTGAAACAAAAGGAAAATCCTCATGTCAGTAGTCCAAACTACCCTGACATTATTCGTGTTCTCTGGGCAGAGTAAGAAAAGCAAATGCCTCTGCAGAGCCCAGTACTGAGAATCGGCATGAGCTGCAGCGAGCAACAGGCTTCTGCCTTGCAGTGACCTTGTGGCCTCCTGTTCAGCCCCCAGCTCCAGCCAGGGCCACCCAAAGGCTCCTAGAACACCTCTGGGTGGGCTGGAGCCAGATGAGTTGGAAAAAGTACCTAGAAGTCACCACCATCCAGATGTCACTGCCATGGCATCTATCTGGACAAGGCGTACCGAGCCAGGGAATACAATAACTGTTTACAGCTCACAGCCCCAGTTGTAGAATGATTTTCCCTTTTAGAATAAAAGAAACATCACTTCCCACATGTCCTTATATGTCAGCCATGCCCAGGCTGTGTTGCTTACCCAGATAATTAAGTCAGAGCAAAGTTCATTGAAGACAGAAGTGCTTCCCTTTTCTATAGCTGAGCGCATACGCCCAGGTGAGAATGCCACAATTTCTTATGTATGAGGTGAAAGATAAACACACACAGGGAAAGCAAGTTAGAATAGGAATAAATAAGCTGGAAAATAGAGTTTCTGCCTTGTAAATCAGATCGGACAGCTTTTACCACCCATGCTCATATCCGTGCAGTAACACAGTGCCCCCTAGACCTCAGCACAGAGTCATCTTGGAATTAGCTGTGTGCAAACCAAAGCACTGCCACCATTTGCCAGAACACTTGTTTCTTCCCCAGAGGTTTCAGATCCAAAAGCTGTGATCTGACAGGTTTTTCATGGTGTGATTGCAGACATGTAAATTGGAGGCAGCAAATTTCATTTTTCTCACAAGCTTAAGAAATGTAAATCTGGGGCTCTGAAATATTCTAATTACTTCTCCCCCAATGGATCTTTGTGGCTTGAACAGCACTGAAATTGCATGACATTCCACCCACAGAAAATACATAATTCATATCTGCAATCCAGTATCTGTATAAGCTCTGTTCAACTTCAGGGGGAACATTAATTTCAGAGTGAGGGAATCCCTCATCTCTTTACAGGGGCAAAAATGCAAATTTGTGCGTGACTTCAATTTCCATGTTATTCATTCACTGGGAAGCAAGGACTGTGCTGGTAGTGTGTGCTGCACCAAGCTGGGGGTTCATGCATGCTATAGGGAATGCGTTCTTGATTAGCTTCGTGCTGGTGTCTCAAACTTGTGGTGAGGCCTTCATGCTTTCACCAAAATCAATGTGGTGGCACCAAGATGGGTGACTGCAGCAAGGAGCAGCACACTGAGCATCTGCTGGGTGAGTGCCTGGAGCACTGATGGGAATGGAGAACAGCGGTGGCATTCGCTCTGGTTATTGGAGAATGAGAGGACATTCCCATCTGCCGTGCTTTGATCAGTGTAAACTCAAAGGTCTCTCTAAGCTGCTTTGGTTTCATAAAGATCAGCTCCCAGGTTAGAAGCAGAAATAGCTCTGGGGCCTGCAACAGACACTGCATTTTCTGCCAGGCAGAAATCTGGAATTTTTCATAAGTGCACAAAAGGAAGCTGGGGATTAAGCAGAACCTTCTAATAACGGGCATGAAGTGTGCATGGGATCAAGATGTGATAGAAATGCATTTGTTCATATCAATTCTGTACAGCATCCCCTCTTTAACTTTGTATTTATTGTGTTCCTTTGAAATGTAGCTGCTTTGTAAGTATAATTAAGAATGGGTGCTCTGCACTTTGCAAACATGGGGATGCTGCCATGGCAACACCAGAGGAACACAGAGAAGAAGCTTTCTCTGATTAATGTAATTACATAGCAAGCATGTATAATGCCTTCAAATATGGTTTACTTTTGCATGAAGGAGGCATAAAATGGATATTATAAATTCTATGTGTGCTAACATTCCAGAAATAATCTTTGTACATGTTGCAATATCAACATTTGTAGCGGTTTGCTCACGTCATGAGGGATCTACCATCGCATGGCAATTAGTCTGCAGTGAGGGATTAGGGTTTTTGACTTCTTGCTCAAAGCAAGATTGTGCTCTACTTGTTTTCTTTCGGCTACATTTCAGGATTACATTTCAAAGTAAGGTTTCCATAATGTGGTTTATTTTGGTGTTAGGGTTAGAGGCTTCAGCTCCTTATACACATGGCCAACTTTACAGAAGTTGGAGTCCTAATTCAGAGAATAGAAGAACTGGTAAAATTCCCCGCATAGCTAAGTACGGACTGTGTCAAACCTTGTGAAATTTGGTGTGCACATGCAGCTCCTCTGAGCAACTAATTGCCACCAGCATTAATCCCAGCTCTGCATTCCTCGGACATTAACCCTCTTGTTCCCAGCCAAGCATTTGTAGTGTGGAGGGAACAAAGGACAGAAATGTGAGAGCTGGGGGATGTTGCTCAGCAAGGCAGTGTGGTAATCAGACTTTCAATTCAGTGTTTCTAAATGGGTCTTGTGGTACAATTTCAGCCAGCTCAGTCAGAAGCTTTGAATGAAGGGATGAAAAGGGAGTTTTGAGTGAAGGGGAAGCAACGTTTTCCTTCCAGGGCATGCCTTGAACCTAGAAATATATACAGCACTGGGGACTGTAGGAAGATATGTACTGTATGCGAGAAAGCTGTGGGGCCAAGAACCCTTTCATGAGGACGAGAGGCAGTAGAGCCCAAGACAGAAAGCTTGTTGGCTCTTGCCAAGTGTCTGCGTCTCATGAGGAATAGGAGCTCCCCTCAGAGCCCAGGATGGTCAGGATGACAGCACTGCTGCTATGAAACTGTGCCCATGTATTGCAGTACAATTTTTTTTTGGGAACTCAACAGCACTTTACAATTGATAGGTAGCACTTTCACAGATAAAGAGAGGGCATCCATCTAGAAATGGAAATCTTAGGACCTAGAGAAGAATCTTTGGAGGACTGTGAAAGTTATAACAGGTTTGAGGTGCACTAGCTCGTGAATGGTGATGCTCCCCAAATTGTGTGATATATTATGAAGGGCTTTTGCATTTGCAGTATCACAGTTTCCTTTGTCAGCACCAAGACATTGAAAAAGACTGTTTTGCAGTAACTACATGCTCTCCTGCTTTAGATATTGTCATTTAAAAGCCTGTCAATACAAATTATTGGTATTGCATTGTCAAGCAACCTTTCCTAAAACTGAAGCACTAGGTCCTTTGCAGGAATGAATCAAAATAAAACAGTGGAGCTGTGATGGTTTGTGCTAACTGGAGATCTTGTCCTGCATGTTCTTATGAGCAAACCGTTTTTTTTCCTGTAGTACAATCAAGGTGCCAGTCCCTGAATCTAGATAATCTGTGTTGGGTATAGGATCAAAGGGAGGCACAAAGTACAGAGACACGTTGGGCTGTGCTCTCCAGCTTGTCACTTTTATGATCCTCACACTTTTTTTCTGTGTCAGATGCTGAAAGAATTGAGCACTAGAATTCATCTTAGAAGCCAGCTCTGGGGAGTTAACTTTCAGCTATAGAGGTTTCTGTCAGCCTGAGGGAAAGAGAAGGAGGGCAATGAAATTGGCTGAGGGTCCCTTTTTATTTCATACTGCAAAAATACAAACATGCTGCATGGATCAAGGATATTACCCAGTCCTGTAATATTTGCCAAAAAAATAAAAGGGTTTTTTTGTTTGTTTCTTTAAAACAGTACATGTGGTTTACAAACATCCCAAGGTTTCCCCCTGGCTCCTGGTCTAATTCTTCTTTGGAGCACAAATCTTATGAGAAGTGGCTGAGGGAACTGGGGTTGTTCAGTCTGGAGAAGAGGAGGCTCAGGGGAGACCTTATTGCTCTTTACAACTGCCCGAAAACAGGTTGTGATGAGGTGGGGGCCAGCCTCTTCTCCCAGGTAGTAGCGATAGGACAAGAGGGAATGGCCTCAAGTTGTGACAGGGGAGGTTCAGGCTGGACATCAGGAAAAAATTATTTTCAGAAAGAGTGGTAATGCATTAGAACAGGCTGCCCAGGGAGGTCGTGAAGTCGTCATCCCTGGAGGTATTCAGAAAACATGGAGATGTGGCACTGAGGGACATAGTTTAGTGGGCATGGTGGAGATGGGTTGGCAATTGGACTGGATGATCATAGTGGTCTTTTCCAACCTTAATGGTTCTATGATTCCATGATTCTTTGGCTACATGTATTTACGTAGGCTGCTGCTAGTTGTGTAAGTCTTCCCAAAAAAATTGTTTAACCAGGAAAGCCTGGCAGGCACTTCATATTTAGGATTGTGGAGATTGATTAGAGCTCATCAATCTTGTCTACACAAAGAATTTGTCAAAAAAAATGTGTTTTGACAACTTGTTTTCCTGGAAAAATGTAGGTTCTTTTTGATATTGAAGATTTTCATCATTGCAATTTGAAAAAAAATCTCATGCTTTCATTTTAAATTGTGTTGAAGTTCTCTTACATTGATTTGTTCTTACTTTGTCTCACACCAGAGAAAGAGAATAAAGGTAAATTAAAAGGCAAATACATATATTCATAGTTGCCACCTATAATTCCAGTTATTTCATCAAGACAAAAAATAAAAAATAAAATATTAAAAATTGTTCTGATATTTTGATCCATTTTGACTGAAATGGAAAATTTTAAATTAAAAATCATGTGGGTAACAAGCTTTCCTTATGTTAATGCTACTGTTAACCTGCATGTTTTCCTTTTGTCCATTATAATCTCTCTTAAGTGGCCAGTTCCTTGTAGTCTTCCATTAAGAATGCATCTGCATGAACAGTTCTGCCAACAAACACCAAGAAATAATCAGGAAGTGACTTCTGTGAAAACTCAGCAGTGTTCTTAATTGCCTGGTACTAGAGCATCTAATGTCTGGGAACAGAAGGAGTTTCCTAAAAACTGAACAGAAAGCTGACTTGTGAGCTTGCGTCTCTCATAATGACTCAGAGCCAGTCTCCTGACTAAGAGAATTTCATTGTTCCTTCCACAGAACATTGTTAAATTACAAATTAGCAAAAGTGCTAGTCTGTACTCTCAGGCTGGCATATGAATATGCATTATTCATTGCAGTTTCATTATTTCCTTTTCCTGCATAAAACAGGAAATTAAAGACTAAAGAATTCAGTGAGAGGTGAGCTGAAACTATTGATGCTATCAATTTTAGTCATATGTTCATTTTTATGTATTTAACCCCTCCTTTTCCCTTTTCCTTCTCTCCTTTCCATTCTACCTTATAATCTCTTCCATCTATGTTTACAGCCTTAAAATGCATGCACACTCTCTAGAGCACAAACTATTTTTTGCTTGGTCATGTTTAACTGGAGTGTTCAGAGTAACAGAAGACACAACACTGCAGGCTCCAGTTGTTATGGTACCATAGTTATTAAGGCAACTTTAATCTTTTTAAACACAAATTGCCATCAGTATGGTTCAGCTATAAATTGGAGTTTAACACTCAGAGCCAAAATCATGTAGTTTCTGGTTTTTCAGACAGTTTTAATGGTGTCCAGTTACAAGGTTTGTATTACATTATATTACATTTTTAACATTTGCATAAGTAGTAATTCATTAGGTTTCTCCTCTTTCTGCCCCTCCTGGTAAAGGAATTCTTTGGTTATTAATCCACTGCATCACAGGAACTTTCTGAACTTTTCTTTAGAATTTCATACTAACTGAATGGTGAAACAAGTGTAAGACACATGTAAGATGTTAAATTTTGACAGACATATTTAGAGAGAGTCTTTCTTACATTCTCAAAAGCCACAAAAGAATGAGTGACAGCATGTGCACAAATACCTACCATTTACCTGGTGATACAGAGCAGGTAATTGGGATCAGGGCTAAATGAAAGCATGTATTTTGCTTTGAAGGCTATACGCACAGTAATAATTTTTTATGACACACTATGGAAAGTGCTTGAGCTGCACATGTAAAGGCAATGAAAATTAAAAGAAACTTGTGCTTTTTCCTCTTTGGATGTCCTCTTTAATCAGAGTTGTTTGCATACTGAGTTAAAAGTTGGGCTCAAAACTGTGCAGTACAATTACAAACTCCCTCTCCAAGGGCTGCTTTTACAATTTGTTCTGTAACAACCCTGAAAATGAAGAGTTCAATTCGTGATAGACCTCTCTGCACTTATGTGTAACGAACACACACATCTAAAAAAGATCAAAATAGACCTCATGAACTGATGATTGGCTTCCATATTTTGGAACTGGATAACAAAGGCAGCCTCTGACTTGCAAACATTTCCAAAGGAAGCAGGGGTATGTCATGTTTAAACAGATGGACTTCAGTGCTCTGATGCCCTGCACACCACGTGATCCCTCCTGGGTCACCACACTCCAGGGGGACATCAACATTGATTGGGCAGGCTGGGATGGAGAACACACATTTCAACCTGGGACGTGTTCAGGATACAAGCAGATCAAATGCGTTGAAGCGTATAAGCATAAAACGAGGCTGTGAGAGTTTTTAACGTAAGATGAAATCTTTCTGTAATAATTAAACTCTTTGTCATATAATTGACTTGGCTGAAAAGCAATATCTTACGTTATTCTGAGCATCACTGAAAATCTGAGGCCGGGGTATTGATACCAATAGCAGCCTCACCACTGACTTCAGTAGGAAAAGTCAGAATTCTGATTTCCATCCTTTTTTTCTTACTATTATTTTGAATGTGTCCACTCATGAAATCTAAAATTTCAAGGATGTGGTCAACAAATAAAATATCTGTATGATTAGATCTACTAGATCAGTGGATGTCAGCGCACAAATAAGAAACTTCAATTTCTCTCATGTATCCATGAAGATACATTCATTTTATCTTCATGACTTTCCAAAATAGAAAAGTACATGCCCACTTTCCGACATTCCCTTGCAGGCCCTGATAATCTACTTTCTGAATGTACCTAGACTAGAAATTACTCTGCCTCTGTTTTGTTAGCATTGACTTTCTTGACAAAATCACAGTATTTATAGCTACAAGGAAAGAATTTCAGCATGCTCCACTGGGCAGAATAAACATTGTCTCTTCTTGAAACCCTTCTGTATCCTTTGTTCTATGTCTTCAGCATGTTCTTAATCAGGAAATGGTAATTGTGGAGAACAGCTTTTCTCCACGAAGCAAATGAACTTTTGATTAAAGAGGGTAATGTTGGTAAGTATGCTGCAACTAGTACTGCTTGATTTATTAATCTGAAACAAATGACCTCATGAACATGTCACTGAAGAGATGCATTCATGTGAAGACTTAGATTTGCATTAATTCATTCTTTGGTTTTTTTTTTTTTTTTTTTTTTTTTTTTTTTTTTTTTTTTTTTTTGTGTAGCTGATTAGCCCATGTGAACCAGTTTGAGGGTACTGTTTGCCGCTGCCCACTTCAAATGTTAATTTATTTTCTAATTAATAGAATGAAATCCTCTAATCAGTACTTTTATAATCAAAAATATGTGTTTCATTTTTCATATACTTCACATTCACAATTTGGAATTTCAGGTCAGTTGGACAGATGGAACTGGGGAAGAATGGGTCCCAGGAGTATATTTTTCTTATGAACTGTCTGGCATGCCTCTAGTCCAGCCCTTATTGCCCAATGAAGCTCTGTAGTAGTTAAGGGTAAGGCATTTGGGTAATGTTAAATTGCAGAATGCCATGTCATGTGGAGCCACTTGCCTTAGCACTGTGGGAATATTTATAATTCAGGTGACATCCTTAACGCTGGGCATAAAAGCATATGCTGTGGCCACAGCTTGGAAGTGTAGGTAGATATAAACAGTTTTAGGAGATACTCAAGTATCTGCTAAGAATATCTGCCAAAATACTTCACTTTCCTTTGCACAGACAAAACAAGACCAGGAAATTACTCTGGAAAAAAAAAAAAACTGCTTGCGTGGTAACTTTGAAGGAACTGAGTGTTTTAGAAGTACTGTCCAGCAAAGTATAAGGGACAGCTGTCCAAAGCAAAAATAGCTTTGCATGATGGTCACTCACTGACTCTAAACCCTACCTCTTGTATTAGACTTCGCTTCTCTAAATCTCAAAAGCATCATTGCACCAGATCATTTATGGTAAAGATTTGCATCTGGTTGGAACTCAGTGCAATTGTTTGGGATTTTTGGGTTTGTTTTGTTGTTTGGTTTTTGTCTGCTTTGTTTTATAATTTTTCTCTAAATGTTTTCTTTTGTTTGAAATGCTAAAGATAGATGTTGGAGTGGATTTGTCTAACTTCCTGTCAAATCAATGTTTATTCACAGAACTGTCTTTTGTTGGTTTGTCGCAGAAAGTTACATAGCAAAGTTCACTGTGGAGATTTAGCTAATCTGTTTTATCATGAAGAACTTGCTGGATTTGCAAGCAATGAGACTTCTTGTTAGACAGTGGGTTCCAAGACCTTGTTTTACTTTCGGGGGTCTCCAACTCCTAAAAGGATAAGGAATTTGTCTCCTCTTGTCTCCAGCCTACCATGGAAAAAAAAAAAGGAAGGGATTTAATCTCTATTTTTTTCCAAAACATCCAAAGCTAAAATTTACTTAGGGAATGAGTTTAAGGAATGATGTGGATGACAGTTCCTACAGCTTAACTCCAGTGTCAGTAAACACATGCTAATGAAGTCATTCTGTTTCTGCTGCTCAAAAAATTCCAACAGTGAATTAACAGAAGAGTCTTCTTATTGCTTTAATAGAAGTTTGATTAGGGTATACTGGCAACAAAATGAAGAAAAGGGATTCCCTGTTTTAATTTGACACATTTATTATTTTTTTTGAACTACAGATGTGAGATAGATGGAAGAAGGTAGCTGCATACCAAAATAAATAAAAAGCATTAAAGCAGCATACTTATGCATATTCACTAAGCTTTGACCCTTTGTTCTGACAGTCAGCATTTAGCAAAACCCCCAGTGTGTACTTAACTGAAAAAACCATAACATGTTTTTGTAATAACAATAGGTTGAGACTAGAGATCTCCTCATACAGATTTCTCTAGTTCTAACTGATACTATGCTTGCCTTAATTTAATGAAAAATGATTAACTTTTTTCTAGAAAATTCTTAATTTAATTATTCTGTGTGGATGTACAACAAAGTTGGAGCCTGGCAGATGAGAACCCTTTAATGTATGACCCAAGTGCCTTTTTCTTTTTTCTTTTTTTTTTTCCAGAAAAGAGAGTAGTATAGCTTACTGGACTACTGAACTGAAAGCAGTTTTGTCTTATGAATTACTTGTCTCACAGTGTCAGTTAAATGATTATGTGCTTTTCTGCATCTCATTTGCGCCAAGAACTGGACACATTTGAAGGAAAATATTTCGCATCTTGATGAGCTGTTACACTAAATGCAGAGGACAGGATATAGACAGTGTGGGAAGAAAGAGTAGGGTATTTACAACAAGATAAGTTTCAACCTCTGTAAGAGCTGCTCAGCAGTAACCAACCCTTGGTCTGGAGCTCTGTGTGCCAAAATTAAACCTTTCTCATGAAATGCTACCTGTCTGTCAGTAAGAAGAGTGGAGAAACTCTTGGAATTCTACCTAAAGGCAGCAGCAGCTGAGTGGTTGTTGAACAAAAGTCCATCCTCCTTGCTAATGTGCACGCAGCCTCCATTAAAAATCAGGAGCCTGGTAAAACTCTAAACAGTTTATGTAGCTGAGTGTCTGAATAATCACCACAATCACCAACTCAAATATAACAAAATGAAGTGAGAATTGGTTGTTTTCAAGACAATAGGAATTTTGCCACCAAGTACTGTGGATCTCAGATTTTACCTTTCTGGATTTTACAAAGTGGGAAAATGATGTTCGACAGCCTTAACTGCATGAAAACATTATATTTGTACAGCAAATGTACAAACACTTGGTCAGTAAAATGAGCTAGCTGAGTGCTCGTATATTTGGTTTCCTCAAAACAGTGTTGCAGCCTATTATTGAAAGCCATAGTTCCTTTCTATGGGCATGCAGTCACTAGTCATCTACTCTATCATATCTCAGTCAGCTGTCTTTAAAAATTGCAGCCAGTAATAAATGAATATGAAAAATCCATTTGGTCACACCCATAGATTTCACTAGAGCACTAAGTGGTCCTAACAGTGATTAGACTCTTCTCTTTTAACTATGATATCTCAGTGTGCCCCATACTTTTAAATTCATTTTTTCAGCTATTTATGATCCATTTTTAATATTTCTGACTGGTATTATGAGGCTAGTTTGGTAATATGGTCTGTCAGACTTTGTTCTCCTGTTGTGTCAATGCTGCTCTCAACATAGCAGGATTTCTGATCATCTTTGAATGAATATACACTCCAGATACCATCTGTCATGTGGCTCTGGATCACGGGTAATTTTCCATAGAAGAGCTGGGCCTTCAAATTTGGGGCTGATCTGTTTTGATTGTATTTGTTCATAGTTGAACAAATTTGATGTGTGATTGAAGTGTGATTGTCTCCAAGTGGCTTCACATCAAACATCCTTTGAGAGAACCATTACATAACCAGGACAGTCCACTTTTAATCATCTTTATTTCTTGCTAGCTGAAAATTTTTAATGATTTCACTTATCTTATGTGTCTTGGTAACAGCCAGAATAAATCTTGTCTTTCTACTTTTCTAGTTGTCTTCCAGTTGCCTTCTAACTTGTGTGGGAGGAGACAACATTACTCCTTCTCTACTCCTAATGTGAAGACATCTTTTGAGAAGAAGGAAGGAGATAAAAAAGAAAAGAAAAAAGAAAAAGAAAAGAAGAAAGAAAATCTGGAGTAAGTAACTAAGAAGCATCTAATTGTTCAACTAACAAAAGGAAATTAGAATCAATGGATGGGGAAAGTATGGTTTGCCAATTTGATATTAATATAATCCATCTTGTCAAACGTGCATGCCTGGAGCCTAAAAGATTTTTCAGTGCAAAGGTTGATAAAATGAATATAAATTATCCTTACATCAAAACATCTCTTCCAATCTTTTTATTTCCCTGCTAGCACCTTTGATGTTGTCTGTATTTTAATAGTAATTTGCCTGGGGTTTTTGTTTATTTTCTGGTTTAATCAAATTCCTGTTGAGTGTGGTTAAAGAATATCATCATTCTGCAGCCAGTTGTATCTTATCCAGTGCCTGAAATGGTTATTTATGCTTTTGTTACCTCAAGATTAGCCTATTCAAACTCTTCACAGGTTGGCTTCCCTGATAATTCCTTCCATGAACTCCTACAGCAACAAAATGTGTTTGTTGAAGTGATGCACTGCTTGAAAAGTCAGTGCAGTCCCTATTAACTGCTGTAATTATTAAATTCATGTTATTCTATGAACCTAAAAAAACCATGAGCAGCCTCAATAGACTATGTCCCAAAAACCCTTTTCAGTACAGAGGGAAAAATTTTTTGCTTGCTTCACCAATGCTTTCGTTTAGGAATTGTCTCTGTGTTCTTCAGAGAGACATCATGGACTAAGGTCAGTAACAAGAAACATGGCAGAGCTGTCCCCTAGCAAGGTAAATCTCTCCAATGTCACAGAGGTGACTTTCAAGAATTATATAGAACACTACTTTTAAGTGTTTTATTCTCATACTCATTCCAGCTGTTGTAAGCCCACAGGTGTCCCTTTAACCATTCATTATTATACAATAGTATCCATTCTTCCTTTTAGCATTTGGTGTAGTTTCCATTAACCCCTTAATACAAGCAGAATAATGCAGCAAAACAGCAAATATCTTAATATAAGTAGATTGCTTAGAAAGCAATACCTCCTATTTATTTCCATGGAAACTACAACAGATACAAAGAGCACAATAACACTATTTGACAGAGCAAATTCTCAGCTGCAAAGCACTCTTTTTCAGCATAGTCACCACCATTAGCTCTGCATTTTCACCAGTGATGAACAAGAGCTTGCAAGCTGCACTCGTAAAAATCTGCTCCAGCGGAGATGACCCACTGTTTCACAGCTGCTATGACAGCATCATTGCTAGGAAGATGTTGCCCATGCACTCCATCTTTCATCAACCCATACAGATGGAAGATAGAAGGTACCAAATCTGGACTGTACTGTGGGTGTGGTAGGACAGTCCAGCCAAGATTGGCAATATGCTCCACAGTCTTCAAACTGGCCTGCAGCCTGGCTTTATCATGTTGCTAGAGAAAGGTTGTCCTCTTCTCTGGCCTGACTCTGGAAGTTTGAGCCTTCAGCTTAGCCACCGTCACAATGTAGTGGTCAGAGTTGATGGTTTCTCCCAGTTACAGGAAACCCAGAAGGATCACTCCTTTCCTATCCCAAAAGATAGTGCACATCACTTTACCTGCTGAGGGCTGCATCTTCAGCTTTTTCTTTCTTGGGAAATTCACATCACCACTTCATGGACTGCTATTTTTGACTAGCAGTGTAGACACCATGTCTAATCAGTGATAACGATGCAGTCCAGGAAACTGTCACCTTCAGCCTCGTATTGGTTCAGTAGATCCTGACAAGCTTGCATATGGTGTTCTCCCTGTTCATGTGTGAGAATTTGTGGGACCCACCTGGTGCAAATTTTGCGATATTCCAACATTGCCACCATAGTTTCCAATGCATTGAAGCTGACATTCAGCTCCGTATGCAGTTCCCTGGTCATAATCTGCCGATTTGTGTGGACGAGCTGATCAAGATGCTCTTCATATCATGGCGTGACAGCTGTGCATGGCTGTCTGGAGTGTGGCTTGTCTTCAGTGCTACTGTCATGGTCATTGTGTTAAAACACACCACTCACCACCCCTCACTGTGCTGACATCCACCATTTGGTCTCCATAAACATTCAGCAAGCATTGATAAATGTCAGTGGGTGCCATTTTTTCCTCATGGAGGAATTCAGTTCCACTCCTTTGCTTCATCCCCATTCCCATGTCAGACACCATTGTGTCAGAGTGCCCCTCTGCTGCCATCTGTCACATGGCAACAACATGGAACAGAATATTGTTGGGAAGGTTCAACCTCTGCTGCCATACCACCAACATCTGCCTCTGTCATTGTGGGCCAACAGAATAAAATAGGAGGCGTGCTCTTTCAGAGCAGCCCTATTAAATGCTTTCCTACTTTAACAGCAACACACAGAGGAATCTGGAAAAAACCACAAACCTCAAATTCACACAGCTTCGAGCTTTACACGTGTTCATACGTATGAGTGTGTGTGTGCTTATGAAAGACAGAGAGGCAGAGAAAGAAAGTGGAAGGGGAAGAGTTCTCAGACATTGGCTCAAACTTTGTGGTTGCCTCTAGCTCTACCGCAGACTGAAAACCCAAGTGTCATACAAACGTAATCCTGTTCGAAATATAAATCTGCATTCTGACCTGGTCAAACATTTAGTGAATTGGATGTTGTAGATATGATTAGACAACAACTCCCATTCTCTACTTCTATTTAACTTCTTCCGTTACAGTCACAGGATGTTCTAACACCGTCTCACTTCAGACTGGTGACCTGCCACAGCATTGTAACTCCTATTGTCACTCTGACTCCAGTGCCATAATGAAACCAATACTGTCTACTATCATACTGCACTGGCAGCTCCATCTTTTGTGGGCTGAGATCTGCCCTCTCTACTCACCATATGAGAATCTGCAAGATGCCACTTGAGCTCTCACCCAAGCGTGAGAACAGCTGCACAAGTAAGCCTGTATTTTTAAGGTAACCGACAGGAAGAACAGGAAACATCCAGAGAGGTATTTTGCACAGGACACATAAAACTATGCTTTACCTGGCTAATATCATTAGTGAGAACCTCTCTTATCATAGATCAAAGAATAGGAAAGCTACCATTACAGCAAAAATTTGTAATGACACCCAGGATGTTAATTCAGTTCTTTTAAGCAATGTACCTGAGTTGTGCAAAAAGGGATAAAATAAAACTTGGTTTCACCTTTAAAACCATCAGTATTTGTTTGCATAGTATTACTAGTGTATAACATATTTTCAGGAAATGAGCTTTATGTTCATATATGAAAAATAATGAAGGTTGAATAACATCATCAAAACCACACAGAGTCCACTACACTCTTTGCAATGAATGCTCCATAGCCAGAGCCTGAATGAATAGCAGAGATTTATAGTGTGCCCCCAAGGTCAAGAGACTCCAGCTCAGAAGGAACAATGAAGAGATCAAATTCCAGTGGAGAGTGGTCACCCCTGAGCCCTTCTGGCCTCCGTGCTCCCTTGTCATACAATGTGAGGGATTATTCACAAAAATACCTCAGCCAATCTCAATTCTTTGCTTTATGCAGAAAGAAGCAGTCTGCAAGAGAGTCAGGATCCCAACCACGTGGCTACACTTGCTAAATCAACACCTCCAGTTTCACTCAGAAACAGGTGGTCAGCAAAAGTCCCTGAAAAGCAGTCTGCATATTCTCCCCATTATTGCGGCCAATTTAAAACAAAATTTAAAACCAAAAAAAAAAATAGAAGAAGAAGAAGAAGAAGCTGAACTTTCTGTAAAGGGTGCATTTGCATGTCGGAGAGGAGTATCATAAGAAGTGGAGAACTAGGGTGCCAGAATTGACTATGCTGAGAAACTTGCTGAAGACGAGAAATGGGCCTACATGGAAAAGCTACTTCTAGCTGACAGTGCCAAATGGGACTAATGATAAACAGGAGGACTAGGAACTCAAAAACTAGGTCCAGACTGGGCAAATTCTTGGCCAAGGCTGTTCATTATCCCATTCCCTCTTGACATGCTATTTCTACCATTACTAAAATAAATCCCAGCACAATCACTCCTGTCGTATACCTGCCCTCATGCCAAGGCTTAAATGCGAAAATAAGTAAAAATGTCAAACATAGGCTCACCAGAATTGATAAAACTGAGAAATCTGAAATGCTATGTGGATCCTTTATATAAATAAATTGCCATCTTTCAACAATCCTGATCCTTACTTCCTAAGTGAAAAAAAAAAAAAAAAAGCTGATCTCAAATGTATCTTTGGATATCTTTGGAAACAAACAGACTATGGAACATTTTAGAAGAACGGGTCTCACTTGAGATATAGGCTTAACTAGGGAAAGAAGGAAAAGGGAGATTATCTCCTCCATGCATCAGTAAAAAGGGTAATAGTCAAAACAACTTTAAAATAGTCTGGACCAAACTTTTTTACTAACTCTTCTTTGAGCAAGGCCTAAGATCACTGCAGCAACAATGCTATCTAACATGGCCCAATGACCTTATCCATCTCATTAAGGACAATAAAATCTCATTTCTCATTCAGCAGTGTCAAAAGGCTGCTTGAAAAAAATGAGCATTTCATACTTATCCATTCACATCATCTGTGAAGCTTGTGTTTGAAGCTATCCAAACTAATAGAAGCCAGCTAAAATTGTTAGGATTGTTTTGTTAATCATCCAATGTTAAAGATGGATTAAAAGTTAAATTAGCCAAAAAAATAAAAATAAAAAGAGGACAACAGATATAGTTCAAGCACAGTGCTGAACATAAAAATGGGAAGTATGTGATCAACGAGTGAAAATTATTGTGTGGTAAACTAAGTCTAATTAGTAAACAAAGCAACACAAATATAAACTTTGTCCAAATCCTGTTCCTGTGACTTGTCACAGCTGATCTTATAGAATTATGCACATGATTTAAACAGCATCGTCAAGACCCTTCATGAGAATTTGATATTTCATCCTTGGTCAACTATATCATATTTGTGTCAATTTACATAGAGGAGATTATAATCTAAAGTTATCAGCTTCTTGCTAGGCAGTTAAAATGATTAATTCTGTCTTATTCAATAAACAATGAATTATACCTTATTTCTTGTCTAAGAAAATCAGCAAGCAAAGAAGAGTACCACCAAAACGATCTGGATTCTCAAGAAAAATATTCATCCTTGAGCTAATGTCATCTGCAAATGCAACTTCCCCCTCAGCAAACAACTGAAAAGAATTGGTACTGAGAACATGGTAGTGTGATGACACGTGGCTGCAGAAACAAGAGAAACCATGCTGTGAATCTTCCTTGAACTCACATAAAACTTCCTGTCCCATTGAAGAGTTTTCTGCCAATAATACCAGGGAGTCTTGGCAATCACTGGAGGCAGCCAGCACTTGGTGTGTACACTGCATGAAAAGCCTGATGGAAAACAATGAAAAGTATTGTGCCCAGTTTCTTAAATCTTGCCAATCTTCTCCAGAAGGCTGGCGCAAGGTGATGGTCAGGCTGACAGCTGAGCTCATGAGTCAAAAGTCTTGCTGGACATCTTGGCCTTTGTCATGGAGCATGTTACAAATTCGCTGAGAGAAACTTGCTCTTCTCCAGCGGTATCTTTGAGGTTTATATACAGTATAAATTCCCTTGTGTTTGTTTAAAATCTGGTGGGGTTATATTTGCTGGTTGTAGATTAAGATTCCCTAAAGATATCTGGAACTTAAAACATTTAATTCTCCAACATATTTACTGTGTATATAGAGATTTTGGAAACATGATTATTTCTAGGTGTTAAAGTAGCTTCTATTTCCAATTAGTGTGGACGCAAATCTAGCAACAGATGGGATGGAGTTCACAATGGGCATTTACAGCAAAGTGTTTGAGAACTGCTTGTGATACCTGGAATGTATCTCTTACTTTGGTTGACATACAGCCTACCTGCACAGACGCTAAGAATAAACTAAGTCGAGAAAAGTCAGCTATTGATCTACACCATTTGGGGGAAAAAGTGAGATTGAACTAAGGAGTCTATAAAAAGGCCAGCACATTGATCAAGGGGAGATTTAAAATTATCTAGGTATTGACTAAATGAACTGGAATATTGAATTTGTGGAGAAAAAAATGTTAAGATGAGCACAGACACTTTCTGAACCACTATTTTGAGCTGCCAACACAACAAGGGTACAAACATCAGCAATGCAGTTAGTGAAATTATACCAAAAATGAGTAAGTGCAACGAGTAACTGAAAAATAAGATCACTTAATGAATGAGTGAAAATGTATAGCTGTAAGCGAGGCAGATGATAAAGTTACTGGGGTAGGCTGTTGAGATACTGGTCTTGAGTTAAGGCTGTTATAACACCCTTAACTCTTTCAGATGACGTACATTGGAAAGTCAGAAGGCAAGTATGCTAGAACATACTTTCAGCTCTGCAGGAAACAGAACATGATGGTATTGAACCATACCTCATTACATCACAGAGATGCACTCTACTGCTGCATGTGATGTCTCCAAAGGAGAATTCAAACACGGAATGTACTTCTCTAACCACCCTCTACTATTATTCTTTATTATCCCATAGTAAAGAAACAAAATATGTGATATTCCATTTTTTTTTTTTTTTGTCAAACAGGGTTCAAGACTGCAGATATTTCCAAAAAGGTAGAAGAAACACTGGGATCTTCTCTTAATCCAAAGTATTAGCATTTGGCAAAGTCTGCTTTCCTTGGCATCAAACGCAGCATTAGTTTTGAGAGAAAGCACTATGGAAGCCTCTTTGGTTAAATGTCATGGTAATGTAAAAGGGAAGTCAAACTGACTTTAACAAACTTCCTAGAAGAACCGGTTTTTAAGAGCTAGATGACTAAAGGCATAGAGAAAAGATGTCAAGGCACAGAGGAAAGACAATGCTTGAAGGTTACAAAAGCCTTTAAAACACCAAAACATCTTTAGTACCAGAATATACTGAAGCCATTTCTATGGTAATGTACAGAGAAACACTGTAAGGTTAATCTTGCTTGTATACTGACATCACATATAAAACCGGAGAACTCCACAGTTTCAGGGCCTGTCCAGGTTTCATTTCTGCAGAATTCAAAGTGCAAAACAGCTGAGCTGGGCTGCACAGGGACAGAAAGAGGGCTGGCCCATTCCTAAATCCTTGCCCTCTTGGTTGCCTGTTCACTGCGGCCTGCCCCAAGTCAATTCACAAACAAAACCTCATTTATCTGTCAGAAAAAGAATATACATGCTCATAAAACCATCTCTGCAAATTCTTCTGCCCATATGGCCTATCCAACCAGTGCAGAGATGGTCTTTGGACTGAGAGCCAAATAGGCTGCTGTCCTGTCTGTTATGCTCCAACTGTGATTAGTTTCAGGGAGAAGAGTCTTAAAAAGAACAGTTGGCTGGGAGACAGGTTAGGTGGCATTTTTCTGAATGAATAAGAAAATTCCTGTGATACAACATCCTCATACACAACTCAAGGTCTGTGTTATTTGGAGGGGGGTTAATGTGGCGTGCCTCATTTTGCAGCTCTTACCTGGTCTACAAAGGGGAGCATTCAGATTTATTGTAGACGCTCTCCAACAATTTCCCCTACCTGTGATTCAGATCATTGCACTAAAATGGCATGGGTGTAATGCCTAGCACCTCAGAAAAGAAAATATTTCTGATAAATTGCTGCAGGTTTTGCTTCTATAAATCAAGTGATCTACAATCACCTCAGGTGTTGAAGGTTTTTGACTCATGCTGCTTACAGGCTGATACAGAAAAAACAAGTCCAGAGGAAAATTAGTCATCATCAGAAAGAATATGATGCAAGAAAGACTCCTGTTTTTTCCATTGTTAATTCCATACTTTTTGGCCAGGGGAAACATCACCTTAGTGGACAGTACAAAAGGATTTTAAAGTAGTCAATACTCAAAGAAGCAAGATCATCTGTGATCTATTGACGCTGCCGCGTTGGAAGAATTTGTCTAGATGCTATTTAATTTTTAAGATAAATTTGAATCTGGCCACAGGATAAAATGAAGTTTAGATCAATATAGTAACAGCACTGACATTGGCTTTGGCATTGACACAAAACAAACATTTTGTTTTAGTAAAACGACATCTTTCTTTGCTTCATCTTCTGCAAATAATCTACTGTTCAACCCTGCTGCCTTTGAAGTCAATGGGAAATCTATCCATCAGCCTCTGTGGAAACAAGACTGCATCTTCTATTTCTAGCATTCTAACCACATCAAGGTGTTTCTGAAACTCAGCAGCAATGAAATCATTCTGAAGGTTTTATTGGCTTATATGAAAAGTAAAAACTGCCTTTTTTTTCCCCTCAAGCTTTCTACTTTAACAGTCACTTGCATACACAAACTATAGACAAATGACTTTGCCTGAAACAGTCCAAAACGTTACTTTTACCCCAATTGTATATACTTCTTGAAGTTAACTTTGCTGTTGAACTTTGTTAATCTTTTTTATCTGTTACTGTATTTATGTCAAAAATTTGATAGTCCTGTTTAGGGGTGTGGTTTTTTGAGGACTTCTGTTAATTTTTTTAGGTTCCACTAGTTTTTGCCAAGTTATTTATCTTATTTTGAATATTTCTGTGTCAAATCTAAAATAACATAAAAAGAACACACAAAACAAGCAAACAAAAAACCCCACATTTTAGAGAGTCTTCTTTGATATTGTATCATTCAATTTCTCATTTCAGAATGAGGACAGCCTCATAGTTTAAACCCTAAAACCCTGGGCCAAGATTCAAATTCTACCCTTAATTTTGCTGCACATTTCTTATGCAGGTTTGATGTCTCCATATAGTGACTTGTTTTTCTACTAAATGGTGAAAAGATGTTCATTTTTCATGCCACCGAGCTCTTTCAGTCAAAGGCCGTTACTTGTTGGTTAATTGTACAACACATAGCACTGTGAGGCCCCTATTTTTGTTGGAATATAGTGAACAACTTTAACATTTGAAACTGAAACAAAACTATTTTTGGTGCTTTCA
Organism: Penelope pileata; assembly: GCA_013396635.1. Classification (NCBI taxonomy): domain Eukaryota; kingdom Metazoa; phylum Chordata; class Aves; order Galliformes; family Cracidae; genus Penelope; species Penelope pileata. The sequence continues at coordinate 302,653 of WBMW01001327.1, forward strand.
TTGTTGTGTGTCTTGCATAATTGTCTCCTTCCTAGAAAGCACAAAACAGCTCATCCAGCATTTCCAAGAGAATCTTCATAGCATAACTGCCGCTGACATCTGCTTAAATATGGTAATAATTTGCTCCTTATACAGCAACTATAGGCCATAAAATGTATAAAATGTGTTAGACAAGACAGTGCAGCTTTTTCCAGAATACATAAAAGAAAGATGCATTTTTCATCCTATTCTTTTTGGGTTCTTTTGGGAAAAAAACAAAACAGACGAAGTAGGTCTTGGTAATAAAATACAAAATTATCAGAAATAACTAAAACAATTTAATTTCTTTTTTTTTTTTTTTTTTGAGGGTTCACTGCCGTCGTCAAAGATCTCCACATGCAATTATGGTTTTAACAATTCATAATATCATTTACAACAGCATCTGGGTAGCACTACTCTCGTTACCTCTTTTTCTTCTTTCAATGTCCCAAACTACCTGATCAACATGGCTCCTGAGGAGTTCTCATGATGACTGATATAGTGTGCATTTTCCAGATCTATCTCACCATTTCTATATAGAAATACAGTCAACATACACATAGGCAGAACAGCTATTGTTTAGAAAACTTCAAGCATGTTTTCCTAAATTTAGTCCGCTATCTCTGAAGTTTCAGGGCCAGGAAATTAGTTTAATGCTCAAGCTGTCTTGCAGACTACCAGGTGCAGAGAATCAATTCAGTAAATTTTATAATCCACTATGATTTTTCTGACTTTACAGAATATCATTTAATCTGCACACCTAATCTCTATAAACACCAGTTTAAAGCAAGGATTTAATTGTATATTCATTCAACTTCCCTTCCCAGTTGTGTGAGTCTATAGGAGTACACGAGCCAGCAAGTGTCACTGACGAGCTCAAGGATCACCTTGAACCATTTTTAACAAAATGAGAAACAAAAAATATTATGAGGTAGTTCCAAAATCCACTGAAATCTGTGGGAACCTTTCCACTAATATTAGGTTTTGAATCAACCTTATATGTCTTAGTCAGTATAGAGCTCAGACATCTGAACTTATGATATTCTGTATTAGTCACTGTTAGTGGTGCTATTTCCTACTGATGGCACAACAGTCAACAGAAACCTTGGAAAGGAACCTGCTTTTTATTACCTTAATTAACTAAAGTATAAAATGTAATTTGAAAATTAGTTATTGTAGGTTTACATTGAAATGGTAGGGATGTTTCTTCTTTTCTTTCTTCTTTCTTTTTTTTAAGATAAGATTTGAGTTTAAGCTCTCTTATCTCCAGTTTACAACGTTGATCACTATATCAATGTTAAATACTTTTCCCTCAGCTTTTAACTACAGAAGCCCAGAGCTAAGCACCAAAATAATTCCCTGTTTGACTCACTGGAGTTTAAAGATGTTGCTTTCCACACCAGAATTTTTCTGTGGCTTCTCATCAAGTCAATGAACAATTTATTAACTAGTGACCACATTGCTAAGTGGATCTAACAATATTCAAAAGGTCTGTCTATTTTTTTCCCAAATATGAACACACTATCAAACTGATTTTCTTTACAGGATTTATTTCTTTAGTTAGTGCTAATTAAATTGGTCTCTTCTGGACAAAATATTGCTATACGTAGAGCCCTTTAGCCAAAAAATTCCTACTTTACAGTTGAATATATTTACTAGCAAGATGTTTTCTGTACGCTTGCTACAACTGATGCTGGTTTTATGTATGAACAACTCTTTTTGTGGCATGGCTCAGCTGAGAAGATTTTAGTTTAATACTTCAGAGCACGAAGTCTGGGAATTTGTTTAAATAAAGATAAGGACAAAGTGAAGTGTGTCTGGCACGCCAACCTTTTTAAAAGCTGCTCTGCAGAGAAAAATATCTTTGAATATTCAAAATACACTTTCAAAAAAACAACTGCTTGAAAGTTATGCATTAAATCCTAGTTTTAAAGTGATCGCACTCTCCGTTGAATGCTCTACTTGTTTAGGAAGCCTGAAAAGGATTTCAGGGTGAGGAGCTTGGCTGGCAGACCCATCCCTATTCCATTTGGTTTGCCATGTGTACCCACCACTTCACTCAGTGTTATGATTATTTACACAAAACTTCTGGTTTAAGATTGAAATATGTCCATATTGTCACAGAAAGGAAGAAACGGAGTTTAATTATTTTCACATAAATTATTTACATGGAGCCTTCTCTTGACCTTGCTAAAGTAGAAATATTTTTAAGATGCAGATTGAATAAGCCATTTTACATCACTGCAGTCATAAGAAGGAGAGGTTGGAGCAAAAAAATCCATCCAATGAATGTGATGGTGAGTGAAGACTTCTGCCTTGTCCATCCAAATCTTGTAGGTCTTAACAACTAAGCTAGGTATGCCTGAAAAAAATAGCTTTCCTAAAACACTTTTCAAAGTTCTTGCTTGTTTCCAGCTCTACTTAGAAAAAAAAATAATAACTAACTTGAAATAGCTTGCTTGCTTCGGAAAAAAAAAAAAAAAAAACACTCCAGCAGCTTTGAAAATTACGGCTTCAGGCTCTATCAAAGGAAAGAAAATTCTTCTCCTTTTCAGACTACTTGTGAGAGATTATTAGTCTCTAGAGCCACCAGTGAGTTGTTGATAGAAATCCAAAAGGCCTCATATATCCTCTATGGAAAAGAGCAAAAGATTTTATAAGAGAATGAGGCATTCAACTTCTCAACATAGTGCTTACCATGACAGGAGCACTGTGTGGAGATGAGAAATTTGGAGTGCAACAGAACACCAGCAATGGGTTCACAAAATGTGCTCATCTTGGCAATGCCTATGCATAAGCCATTACTCCAAACAATATAGTTGTACTTCTTTTTCATAATGGTCTAGAAACCTTCTTAATGATAAGTAAGTAGCCGATTTCACATGTTCCTAAGGAGCAAGCAATTCCAAAAAAAGCCATCAGTTCCTCTCATTGCAGAGTAAGCTTTCCCACATTATGGAATGTCATATGTACACTTGCATATTATATATGAATATATGTACATATATACACATAGATATATGCATTAATCTGGGTGCTGCTCTCTACCCAGGCCAGTATCAGAAATAGAGCCTTCCCCAGTGTGGGAAGACTGTGGTGCAGCAAGGCATAGCGTTACTGGTCTAGTTGCAAAGTTCCCAGAATCTTGTCATGATTCATTTGTCTGAAGCTGTTGGTCTTAGTTCTCTGCATTGCAATAGCTTTTGGCTGTTCACAAGAACAAGGTTGAAAGTGTTTATCCTGTTTACATTTGTCTTTTATTGCTACTTCCCTTTTGTATGGAGCTTCACAAAGATTTTGCGTTAAAATCCTCAATGATTTGCTTGCATTATACACATAGAACAGCTACTCTACAAGAGGAACTCTGGCATCTGAAAAATGTTGCAGAGGCTTTGACCAACTGATAGAGGAGTTCACCATATATTTTCCCTCCCAAAAGCGTCAGTTATTCCTAACATGTTTTGTGTTGTGTAACTCTGATGTGAACTTTAGATAGTTCTATTCAGAATACTCGAATTTAAATCAATTTAATTCTATTCATTTAAAGAAGTGAAGAAAGTTTTTTGACAAGTCATGAAACTTTGAAATGGGATATCTTTCTTACTGACAGAATTGGTAGTTTTTCCTTCAAAATAGTTAGGAACTTTAATTAGACTCATATATTATATTTTCTAAGGAAATAAAGAATTATAGCAGTGAATCACTAGTACTGCTTTGTATTGTAGAAGTACCTAAGAGTTATTTAACAATTTTGAATTAAGAGAGGGTGTAGTAATTTTGGGGATATATTCCTAAATTTGATTATTTTCAAAATTACTATTATTTAACTATGCATACAGTATGGATAAACTGAGATTTCACATGGATTGGACATACTACCCCAGATTATAAAATCCAATGTCTATTAGATTCTGCAATAATAATAATAATAATCTCTGAGCATATAAAATGAAAGATATTGAAACAATTCCATCTTACTGGCCTAAATACAAACATACCTATAATCTCTTCTTAATGGGTGATCTTTCCAAAAGCGATGTTCACTCTGATAGCTTTCAGTGATACCTTCATTCAGTGGTAGAGTTTCTCCCCTTTCTTCAGTATTTATTTGTGAAAATGTGAAAGATCAATGTCTATATGATACAGTGTGTTGTTTTTCTGACTTTCTGGCGTGATTTTTGGTTTGTTTATATGATGGCGAGGAACCTCTTCCATCCTTTTTTCCATCTCCACATGGTCTGTTCCATGCATAATTTGTGATGTGTCTTATACCTTCCTGTGCACACCTAGTGAGGCATACCACAGCTGTTATTAAAAACACTGAGAATGCATCCAAACACTGCAAATGAACAAGATCTTCCACATTTAAGTGCTTTAATAATATCCCTAAGGTAGATGAAACTGACCACTGAAATCTACCTCTGTTTTACAGCTTTTCCTTACAATCCAGTGGAACCTTGACCTTCCAAATTAAGCCTCCTTTCATTAGAAGAATGTAAATGAAAACAACATAATTGCTTTTTCTTTCTATTTTGATCACAAAGATGTTAGTGAATCTGTACCTGTGTGAATAGCAGAAATCCTTAATTCAGTGTATACTAGCAGCCAAAGGACGAGGAGACCACTAGTGGTATATTTTCCATATTTGGTTATGCTAACGGCTGCCTTCAGCTTCAGTATATTTCTAATATCAAAGACAGGAAAAAATCAAATTGAGCATTCACATTTATAACACTTTTTCCTATGGGGTTCTGTGCATACCTCCTTTGAAATAATTTTCCACCCTTCTGACAGATGTTTCAGTACATTTTGATGTGATAGGGGAGCTGACAGGATTCTGAGAGTTTAAGGGTTTAATACCTGACCAAAAGACCACAAAAGTCTGGAGGAGCCTTTCCACTGCCCCCATGGGGTCTAAGTCTGCTCCTTAATAAACTTCCCTTGTGAAACGTGGGATTTACTTACCCCCTGGTAATAGGTACATTTGGTTCTTTTTCCTTTCATTTCCCTCTTACATTCTGTCAGCTACACTTTCTGTCAGCCACGTCCACATTTTTCCTTGTTGTGCGCTTTGAAAGAGCTCCTGTGTTAGAAACCCAAATCTCTCAAGTCCATACAAAAACTCAACTGGCTTTCGTTTCTGAAGCACAAGCATACAAATGAAGGCACCTGTGAAAAGCAATGGGTAAAAGTTGCTGCAAAGGTGAGGACATGCAGAGCTAGTAAAGTAAACAGATTTGTGCTAAATTACTGAAGTTAAGCATGTGATCCAACAGGTTCAATAGTTGAGGCAAAATAAATAAATAGACCATGCCAGAAACTTCTTAAATACAGCCCAGGGCGGCTTTTTGATCAAGACTCCCTTATAAGCAGTTTTCTGCCTTGGACTGAGGTCTGGAGGGCAACGACCTGATCTCACAGCTGCATCCACTCTGCATTCAAGAAACGTCTCTTCTTGAATGTCTCCCTTTGTCCTCTGTGTTCCTGCCAGCTCTGCCTACATGCTCAGGAGTCTCTTGGGCCTGGCTGCAGGGCCTTCTGAGCCCACCGGGGTCCTGAGTGGCTGAATCTGCAGAGAGATGATGTGAAAATGGCTTGGGAGCAATTTCGGGCTCCATGTCTTTGAGCAGGGACAAGATAAAAAGGACTTGTGTTCCTATGTAATTGCAGTGAGCCTAGTGCACTTGTGTGTGTAGATGTTTATTTATGTAGGCAGCTATAGTTTTCTATCTTTTCCATAAAAGTTTATGTGCACATGATTTTCCTTCCATTGTTCTGAAAATTAAAACAAACAGAACACGATGAAAGCTGTTTCTTTTTCCCCATACCAATAGCACACATTAAAAACCAAAGAATCTGAAGAAGTTGAAAAATGGAGAGTTGACCATCATTTCAGCTTTAAATATCTGAAGTCATCAGTGACATCGGAAGAGCTTGCTCATTCTGTAGCATAGATCTTCAATTGTCTTAACAAATTCACAGACTTCTTTTTCAGATAGAAAGTATTCTGTCCTCTCTCAAATGTCATCTGAAATTTCTGTAACATTTACTCCTCTCATTATCATTTAGGTAAGAGAAATGAGGGAAGGTTCCTATATTTCTAATTATATATGTAATATTTTGCTTTTGGGTTTTTGGGGTCCCAGATCACAGGAGCCTATGGAAAAGCAATTTTTTGTTTTACAGAAGATAATTTTTAAAATTATTTGCTCCCTCTTTCTCACATTGTACATTCGAATTCATGGTAAGTAATCCAGACAGGAAATTAGAAATCTCAGTAAACTATTCCAAAATTACGTACTATTTCCAGTTTTGGTGTGACTTCTGACATATCATGAATATATAGTATCATGGCAGAAGAGGATTGACAGGCATCCATTTGGCATGGTCTATTTGTAGCTTTCTACTTTCGGTAACATGCTGTCCTAAACTTATCATATAAAACTTTCATGTCACCTTAATGTATCACTTTATCACTCATATATTAGTTATGATGACAAATGTGTGGAATGTCAATACCCCTGGTAGGGAGAAGAGACATTTAGCACAGAAGTATGAAGCAGTTCAGCTTGTTTTTGGAAGTTGGGTAGTGGAAACAACAGAAACTAGCAGCAAATCACTCTGGAAATCCACGTGGGACTACAGTGAAATTATATTGGTTGGGAAACTGTACTGTATGTTGTTTTATTAGGGAGGCACAAGGCTAACAGGAGGATATAGACAGTCACCATCTAAAAGAAGAGCAGAAGAGCCCTGAGTAGACACCGGTCCCTGAACAAAAACTAGAGCTGAGCATTGAAGTATTTTCACTAGGAGTGTGTACAAACTCCACAACATTAGCTCTTAAGGGCTAGGAAGGTCCTTCTTCAGCCACAGTACAACAAAGTGTAGAATCAAGACAGGGAACAAGGAACCCTTGCTGCCACATCCACCCCTATCATTTACTTTTTACATAGCCTTATCACCCTTGTAACTTTTTTGCTGTCTATTTTCCTCATCTGTAATTAGTGCTATCTAGCTTGAGCAATGCTTTAAAATCCACAGCTAAAACCTTCTGCTACTGCTATGTTTATTACTACTTGTGCAGTGTATCTGACAGCTGTCCTGAGCTTTATCTGCAATAAAGAAGAGAACTAGAGAAAACATGAAAAAAACTTTCTCTTCAGCAGGAGAGACTGTATGATTTTGTGAAGGGACATTATGCTGCACAAAGCTGTCTTTAGAGGAATCAGTGATGGTGAGATGTATAATCTTCTCAAGATGCATCCCTGTATTTTTGGAATGTTTCTGGCAAGATTCCTCACCAAAGGCTCTTAAGAAGCTAATTTGACATTGATCAATAACTGATAAGAAGGTAGAGAAGGACAGCACTAGTGACCAGTCTTCTGTCAAGCTCGTGGATGGGATCCTACAGCGATATGTAGTAAGATCAGTGCTTTGTAACTTATTCCTGAGAGGTCTGATAGCATGGGCAGCTAGTGAAGTCACGAATGCTTGGTGGTGTTGTAAAATTCTACAGGATCATAAAGGCTAAAGCTGTTGTGAAGAATGAAAGCAAGACTTAATTGATGAGCAATAAAATGGTTAGTAAAAATCTGTGCTGATAAATGTGTTGTACCTGAGAAAAATAACTTCACATAATTATGAACTCTAAATAAGCAATTACAACTCAATAGAGAGATGGGGGAATCGTGGAGGTCATCTCTGAAAAACATCAGTTTGGTAGTCAGCAGAGTTCAAGACTGAAATAGAACTGTAGGATAAAGAAATTGGGGAAAGAATCTAGAAAGGGTTTCCCTGTGAGCCTCCAGTGGCATTCATGTCTGTAAGACAGGCATAAGTAGAAACAGTACTCCCATTTCATGAGAGGTGGATAATAATCCTTTCCTGGACAAGATGTCATTCTGTGAATTTACAACATTGAAAGATCTCCCTAAAGGAGTTAGACAAGAAGGCAGGTTAAATAAATAAATAAGTTTTCCATTTGAAAGAGAAAGGAGAAAGATCAGGACTATATAGGAAGGAATACACACATCTCTGTGAATGATAAGGTGAAAACGGAATGTTTACGAAGATTTGTTGCAGTGCAAGAACTGTGAGGCCACAGATTTAAAACAAATCAAAAGATTTTCAACATGTGTGCACTCTCCAAGGCACCTACTTTCACATTCCCACAGGACCATGTAGAGGCCAAAATGGAGACTATCCATCACTGAATATTAAGAGCACTGATGTGAATACATCCTCCACTGCTGGAATCCTAAAGACTCTGATTGCGACAATCCTAATCTACACTCTACATTCTCATTCTCATACAATTTCCTCACATATCAGATATCAGTTTCTGTCAGTAGGAGAACATCTGGCCAAAGTCATGACAGACTGTGTTTTGCACAAAACCTCAACTGGTTGTCCTTTGGTGGGTTTTTCTGAAAGACAACCGAACCTTGTACTCCAGTTAAAAGCAGGGCTGTTTCCAAGTCCTTTGGAAACAAGTAGGCTTTTTGTGTAAAGAAAAGTTTTTGCCAATTCATCTTGAACACAGGTGAGCCTCATGCTCCAAGCTGTCCAAAAGACCACATCATCACATTCAGACATTGCTGACTCCAGCTAGTCAACGCAGCAAGAAGACAGCAAGGCTGTGGAAGAGCAAATGAGCTCCGATACAGTGCTGGTTCAACACAAGAATACAGCCTGCTCTAGGGAGCAGTGCCCAAGTCCAAGGGCTTCACAGAGTTACAAAATTGGACCCTGTCTGGGACTCATTTCCTCCAGGCAGGTTTATTTTTCAGTGTTGGGTTTCAGGAAAGCAGAAAGATTTTGCCTATTAGGAGAAACCTTGCTTAACAATTTTAAAGATAAATTGAGCATTGTTACTATTTCAAAATTAATCATGCTCAGAAAGTATCATAAGAACTGGAAATGTCTTTGGCTAGAGCAACTGCAGTCACGCCAGAAACTAGACAGATAAATCGTTCTTTTTAATGTGACTAGGCTTACAGATTGCCTCCACATCAGCCTAATCATTGAGAAATAAACTGTACAGTGGTAGGTACATCATGGATGAATTTCACCATCAATATAAATTCCCAAAGACAAATGTTTCACCTTTAGCTAATCTACCGAGTGAGGGAAGAATCTGCAGTTGGAGTATTTAGATTGGTTTATTATTCTATTTCTTCACTTTCTCCAAAACTCTGTCTTCTAGTAACCTCTGCTGAATTTGGTGATGCAGAAGACTTGTAAACTGCTCTTAGCTTTGGAGATGTTCATGGGCTGTGAATGCTTTCTTGTATTAGATTTTTTATTACACTATAAGATTGATCATCTTGACTGGGTCAGACTCCTTGTGTATGGCCAGAGACACATAAAAAGAGCAAAGCTGAGTTATTCACACGTGAGTTTCTTGAAGAGAGAAAGCTGAGTTTGTGGAGCTACAGAAGTAGAGACCTGGATTTTATGGAACATTTAAAAGCCTTTCTTTCCTAGTAAAACCCTTTAAAGAATATCATAATTAGAAAAATAAAGACGCAGCTATTGTATTAGCACAGGCTGTGGTCAGATTGAAATTTAATTGGTGTCATCTCACGTTTCCATGCGGTAATCACAAATGGCATATGCACACAAAATCCTAGCTTTGTGAAGAGAAGCATACAGCCACATCTGATTCTCTCAGGGAAAAGATTACAGGCAAAAGGCTCATTGTAACCAAAAACAAAACAAAACAAACAAAAAAAGAAACTGGAATGAGATCAGATTAACTGATGTGAGCAAAAAGAGGCAAGAAACTTCCTTTAAGCCGGAAGTATAAATAATATAAATCAGAAGTAAGGTACCCAGGCCCATCATTACCTATGTGTTGTAGAGCAGCTGAATCTTTACACATAAAAAAAAGCCGTCCATACAGTTTAAGTAGTATCTGCAGTTGGCTTAGTTATCCTGCACTTCAAGGCAAAACATGAGACTCAGGCTGTCCACCATTACCGTATATAGTAATGAATCATCTCCCCCTTTTTAACATCATTGTTCAACTTTCAAAATGGGCTAAATCCCATTTCCTACCAGTTCCACCTCGTAGACTCTCTCTGTCATGCCTTCCCTGAACCAACAGACAGTGCAGTCAACTATCACACAAATAAAATAAAAGCACCATTGGTAAGCACGCCATTAAAGCACACAAGCATACCTTCACAGTAAAGGTAATTGCTTTTCCCAGCCATGAAACATTCAGCAAAGAGAAACAATTAGTGCATATCATCAAAATGGGCCCTCCTTGTAAAATGCAAACAGCATCACAAGCAAAATCCTAGTTCCGGAGGTGTATAATGGACTAATGGCACAGACTTCAGAGAAGGCAGGAATTTCTTGTCTTTCTAAAAAAGACATGCATACAGGCTGAGGTTTTTGTAGCTGTGATTTTCAGAAAATGAACTGTATTTTTGAATGACTAGTTTACGAGTATCCAACTTGAGTCAACAAGAGGTGATTTTGAGAACAAGAATGCTTTTGCGCACATTTAGTATTGATTTCATTCTGTCCCTCTCTCTGCAAGTATCAAGTACCTCCCTATGAATATACATATATTCCCATAACTATCAAATTATTATTAGTTGTTTTTTAAGATTTTCATAAAATATAAATTATATCTAAAAGCTCTAAGTTGTATCGTTACATATTAGTCATTTTTGGCCTCCATCATATCCTTAATTTCACGTGTGTCATTTGAAACTCAAATGCTTTAAGAAGATAAAAATAAACTGATATTGAATACTAAGGAAAGTGCAATAATCCAAATTTATCACTCCAACCCAACAAACAAAGGCATTGAAATTTCTATCAGACAGATGTTCAAGGCTTTTCTCTGTGACAGAACAGCCTTGGTCCCTCTGAAGAGATGAGCTTCCCTTTTGCCTGAGCAAGGAGTGTTCATCCCATGGGGCGCTGAGGTGGTCTCCTTGCAGAAACAGACAGGATCATGCAGGGCAAGGTGCAAGTGAAAACACTCATTCAGAATGAGTAATTTGGCCATTTGTTCTCTGCATCTGGCTGGAAGAGTTACATATGGAAACATAAAACCTGCTGCGCAGTTTAAAATATCTTTTTTTTGCAAACCTCGTGCTTTGTGGTAATGATGTGGATTGGAAATTTCAAAAAGGATTTTGATATTACAATATACTCCTCAGTTTCATCAGTTGACTACAGACTGTAGTTTTGTCACCTGTTTTTCTTCCACTGTTTCCTCTGTTAGTTCATCAGCACTCCTATTTCTATATTAAAAAATATGTGTATGTTGGCATCACTAGGGCAGTATTTTCTCACTTCTGGTCCAGTACTGGTGACAGCCTATGTAAAAGGGAAAAACAATAAAATAAAATAGACATACAGAATTCCTATGGAGTTGCCTATTTGCCAGCAGATAAAAAGTGACCTTATCTCCTACTATCAACATTCTCAGTTTTATCTGTGAGTATAAAACATTTTGACACCCTTCCACTGTCCACTAACAAGGGTTTATTCAAGAAAGGAAGCTGTTAAGAAAGACAGAGAAACACCAGCCTAGAGGCAGATCACAATGTAAACCCTAGGGTGGTAGGCAATTTGCAAATACAACTATAAATGTTAGTCCTAAGTATAAAAAGTTTACCATCCAAATTTAAATACCTATTTTCTCCATCACTTAGCATTCTTGAACATGAAACATTATCCACGTTTCCTCTTCTATCACAAATGCAGATGATAAATTGCATTATTGCTCCACCTTTTCTAGAGACCATTAAGGAAATCAAAGCAAAAGCTTTGCAATTCATCAAAACCTTAAGTAGCAGTAGTTACAGTGGAAGGGGAGGCCATGGGAATCAATATGCTTTTCACTTGTGTAAGCAGTTTAATGTACTGTGAAAATTAGCTTGTTAGAAGATTTTATGTTGCCATTTTCACCAATGCGTTGCAACTCCAGAATGAAAACCAGGAGTAGGCCAAGTTCTAAATTGAAGAGTATAGCACCATTAAACATTTTTCTACTGCTGCAACTACCTTACCTTTATATGATGCAAAAGGTGGGTTGAGACACAATACATTTGAATGAAGCCTGACTATTCCAGCAGTCATGTCCCACTCACCTCAGTTCTGAACTTGAAGAAATCTTAATTTGTTTAATGAGACCTTGGAAAAGCCTTACCCGTGATCAAACTTGTTTCCTTCAAAAGCTCTAAAAGCCTTATATTCAAGGAGCACTCAATTAGGGAAATTTGTACTCTCCTGTATGTTGAAAAGTAGCCTCTCTTGCTTTGGTTCTTCATCCTGTCACTCCTGTCACTGTGAAGCTGTATAAATGCATATTAAAATGAAAAACCTAAATGTTGTACTCTCTTCCCCAGTGGAAGAAATCTTCTGAAGATTTAATTTTCTCTCTTCAAGGGAAACTCAAAAGCCACTCAGCCATTCATTAGCAGAGACACTCCATGACCCCATGGCATGTGCCTCATCTCAGAAATGCTTTGCCAGATGATTTTCTGAACTCTGTTCTCTGAACTGCAAGGAATGATTAACAGTTCAGCTAACTGTGAAACAAATGTAGCGTATAGGGGCCTTAACTTTCTAGTTCCAGTATGTCACAGAAATACCCAAGATCACTAACTCTCATCACATACCAGCATACAATGGACATCACAACATTTTAAAATGCATTTACACAGAAAAAAATGTCTAGAGGTACGTAAAAGTGTCACCATCACAATGATGCCTCAATCTCGTTTTTTGGTGGGACATTGGCATGTATATGTATGAATCTCTTCGGAGATCTGACAGCAACTCCCAACTTCCCATTGGAAATAAGCAATGTAGGAAAGCATGCATCTGGGGTGCCTTGAAAAATTTTATCTAAGGTTCCATTTGGGAGCCATTCTAAATGGAAGACTAAGCTCCTCAGTGCACTGAGATAGCCTGGGAAGAAGAACACCAATGGAGTCATCAGGGCTGCTTAAAGGGCAATCAGGCTTTTGTAGGACAGCTTAGAGCACTGTGGTCTACTTTGTTTTTCCCAAGAGCATGCTGCTGTCATCCAGTGACATGTGAAATGTCCTAACACCTGACATCAGACAGCAGTCTCCAGACCTGCCATGGAAAGGTTATCTATTGATCACTGATGACTAAAAAGAGAGTAAAGTCTAATGAAGTCTAAAAGGGAAATTTTGTATTCCCTCTTTATTTATGAAGTAGTGCCTGCTGTTGCAATAAGATAAATCATTAAAAGCACTGACAAAATGAAATTCCCAGATTTTGAAGTTTTTTTTAGTTCTGTGTCTGCGTGCAGAAGACTCATTTTATTTCCAGTCACCTGGGCAGTATATTTTTAAAGGCACAAAAAGTGTGGATACAGGCTAGAGGAAATGGATTAACTATCCCCAGATCCAGTACTTGAAACTTTGTTTATTTAGTTTGGATGCTGTGGCATGTAATTACTCACTGCTATGATAGGGTACAGTGTCCAATACAAAAGCACTGGAGAAAAGTTGCAGATATTTCTGTTGGTTAAACACTTCAAAATGCACCTGAGGATATCTTGATGAAGTCAGAACACCCTAATATTTGTTAAAGGATTTTTTGGTCTTGTTTACTTTTTCCTAACAAAGCAAAGGCACATTATGACCATACATTAGCTGTTACCTGTGCAAAGTTTAAATGAAAACGTCTGCTTGTGCTAAGTGTTTCCTCATCTGCAAATATTGGACTAATGAGTGACTTATATTATAGCAGACTGAAATCATTGAAAGGATTAATTTAGCACTTGCTCCAGTTTCCGGATCAATTAAGCTTGAGCTGTAGTGGAAGCAACATTGAAATTCATGCAATACATACTGGAACTGCATGAGAGGCTTGAGAAGCAGTTGCAGAAACCTAGTTCCTCAAGAAAGTGATAAGCTAGAAGCTGGAAAGTTGTAAGCCTTGTCAGTACAGCAGAGTCCTCCTTTTGAAGGCTGCAGCGTTAGCAGTGCCAGCACTGCCCACCCTCACATTAAAAATGAGCCACCCTTCTTAGGCTGGCAGGTGTCTATGGGAATTGCATGGAGTCTGTGTTCAACATAGCTCCAAAATTCACAAATTGCTAAATACTGCTTCTAAAAGTCCCTTTTTATTAAGAAAAAGGGCATTTAACTTTAAAAATCTTGTTAATAGGAGTGACAAAACAAATGAATGTGGTGTTGAGCCAACCCAAAGGAATCCCTCTGGTCTGTATCAAGAACTAGTGCAACAGAAGCAGCCTGAACCCATCTTTGACTCCAACAGTTGCATATCTGCTGAGGAGAAAGGAGATGCTTCACAGGCTTCTAAAGCCACTGCTAAGTTTTCTAGGTGATTACTTTTCTGAGGTGCATGCGCAACAACTAGAAGAAAACAGTCACTGGTGACAGCCAGATGAGCTTTGGTTCTCTTAACTAAAATCCTCCAATAAAACAGATGTCTCTGAAAGCTGGGATTTACACAAGCTTGCAGCAGTGTTTTGTTCATTGTAATGGTATTTTCATAGCAATATGCTGTATGCAGCTTGTAGTCAGGAGGTGATTTCTGCTTCTGGACACCATGCTTGGAGGCCTGATGATGTTTTGGGCATTTTTGCTGGCAGGGTTCTATAGCTACTGTGTCAAATGGTAGCTCACTTCAATGGTTATTCTGTGTTACCAAATGCATAAACTCTTTCTCTAATCCACACTTGAATGTTGTCTTATGCATTTAAATACAACTTCACTGCCTTCTGATAAAGACACTTTCTGTCTTTCGAATATTTCACTAGAAGAAATAATTGTTAATGTATATGGAGTATATACAGTTGTCTTAAAGGGAACACTCCCTCAGTGAACTTCCCTTACACGTGCTACCTTCTTTTTTTAAGTAGCTATATTAAGTCAGTGTCTGATTAGGGTATTCCTTGGCACTTTCATTTCACAGGTTAGTTCACCAAGCAGTTGGATTTGACTTACTATTATTAACTAAAAATCAAAACATTCAATGTCACTTGCACTAGAAATCACAAGATACACACAATGACTTGGTTTCTGTGAGAGTCTGCTCAAATTTCCATCCTGTGCAGCCTTTCTGCAGAGCAGGCCTACAGTCAGCCTAACTTCACCACAGGACTGAGGAGCAAGATACTGTGACTGATGTGGATGCTGCATTGAATTCCTTCATCTCTTGACACGTTGCATTTCATTAAAATTAATCACAAAAATCTACTACCTGCAAAAGCACTAAAAAACAAAACAAAACAAACAAACAAAACCAACAAAGAAACAACAGACCAGCAGCTTTCAGTGTGTAAAACTTGCAAATGATTAAGATACAGCTTATAGTAACTAGATGTCAAAGGATTTACCACACATTAAAGTTTGGACGTAGTCTATGGAAACTTACACGTAGAAATAACTTTCTTCTTTTCCCATGTCAGCACTGACCATGGTACAAGAAATTAGAAACTTTTTTTAAACTAGAAGTGTTCTAGGCCAAGCGGGCTTGGACAGTGCATAATTTGTAATTTGCAGCTTTGAGCAAGTGATGATTTATACTACTAGCCTAACTGTAATCGTTATTGAGACAAAACTGTTGAAAATAGACCCAGAGAATAATCACTTTTTGAAGCCAGAAAGTTATGAAATGAGATAGGGCTGGTCATACAATACATACTTTTGTAATTAAAGGCAACTGAAGTAGCAGTTCTGACAGTTCTGGTACAAAAATTTTCCTGTCAACACGGAGTAAACACTGACCAATTTGTTAGGTCAATGGGGTAAAAGCCTGTTAGATATCCAGATATGTTTTGAGATAGACTTGGAGTCTGTAGCTTTCTAGGCATTGAGATTTTGATCCTTGAAGAACTAATCCAAGGGCTCAGTAAGTGGGTGAATCCAGCTTTTTCTTAGATGCAGAACTATACTGATTCAAGTGAAGAGGACCAGAAAATTGGAGGTCATAAAATCGCTTAGGATGAAGGACGCTTGCCTGACAATGAAGACCCTGAAAACCCATCTCCTGTAGCAGAGAAGATGAAAAATCCTCCAGAATCACATCCCTGATATTCTCTATGAACACCACAGACATACATAAACAAAGATTTGGTCTGTCCTGTGCCTCCTTGTGCAACTCACTTTATTTGACCAAGGAATGATGTAGTGCAGCTCCCCTTTAAACTAGTAGAGAAATAAAGTTTGGGACGTTCAGGCAGAAGGCATCATGCAGCATTAGATATTGGTTACATGAAGAGCACAGAGAAATTGGCCTTTACCTAGCCACACTTCTGACAATCTTCTTGTTTTCAACATTGGCCTGTAAACACATATTAAGCTGGTATACCACATGGCATAAGTATTCCAAAAAAAATTTGCCAATCCAGTCCTCCAGAAATGAAGCCTGCACAGTTCCTTAAAGATACGGTACAGCATTTGGCATTTTTAAGTGCATATGAGAGTTACCAGCCAAGATCAGCCCAACCCTACTCTGGTATCAGAAATTAAAGTGATAAGTATTGCAAAAATAAGATACATTCTTATTATGTTTAGTACTTGCATAATGGTCTAGGGAAACTTAATTAAAATGCTGTAACATTTGACTTCTCTTCCTTCTCTAGAGCCCATTCTTATCCTGTTTGCAGCTCTCGAGAAGGATCTTCCCTGTAAGTGTTTTGTTTTCAGCTCTGTCTGGAAAGTTGATAGCAGTTATATAGACATGGTATAAATCACTACCATCATGGCAAGCCCCAAAACAACATCACCTGCTCACCAGATGAATACTATCCTGTCAATCTTTGCTGTCTCTTTAGGTTCTTAGCCTGCTGGGATGTACTATTAGATCCTCTGCTGGAGGTCTTGTTGCTGCATTGCTAGCAATCCTATGATCACTTAGTGCACAGCAACATTCCTGCACAAGGCTATTTTCTGAATTGGGAAGGGAGGGAGAGTATTTTTGTTTTTACATTTGAAGGATGAGCCCAACAGATGGAGAAAACCAGCAAACTTTTCAGGGATGTCACAGCTGGCTTCAGATGGGAGTATCTCTGGCAGCTGATCAAAATGGCAAGAATTAAACCAATCAAGCAGCCGTTCCTCAGCAGCCATGACTCAAGACCAACCACCTGTAGATTGTAGATTTCTGTACTGATTCTACTGATCGTAGATTTCAGACTGTAGCTTTCTAGACATATTGCAGAGAGTATCATGTAACAATGTCTCTGAACACTTCAGGCCACTGAAATGACTGTAGATGTGTGATACGAGCAACCCGTCATTCAAACATCCTCCAGTGTCATCTTTTTGTTTGCCGCTTATTTGGCAACCATCATTCTCATGACAACCTGTGAAAGCAGGTGAATACCGAACGGGCTAAAATCCATCCCTGGAAGTGGCGTGATTGGTATGGCCAGTGTTGAGTGTATATCTACCTTCATGGCAAACTGAACACACAGGCTGCCACAGCATTGCATCAGATGAAGCCTGTAGGAGAGTATCAGCAATACAACCCCTGCATCCACCAACCAACAAGGAAAATAACAACTATTCAGTTCTTAGGCAATGACACTTTGCTATGATCCCATTTTACCTCTACAGCCAGAGATGCTTTCAAAGACATAAGGTTGCTCCCAAATTTACAAGTCCTTATTAAAAAGTCATTTTCCTGGCAGGCTACATGTTTATTTTAATATGCCTTCCTATATTCAGCTTAAGATTCAAACCAAGACACAAGATTCTAAAAGGGAGTGTCTAAAATTATGCTGTTTACTCCCTGCTAGGCACTCCAATAACTGTCTTAATTTTCTGAAGCACTGAACACCTACCAGCTCAAATGAAGCAAATAGTGTCAGCTTGGTAGCTAAAATGCCTCTAAATGTTTTGAAAAGGAGATCTCTCCGGAAGCATTTGACTAAAATTCACATATTTTTCAGTTCAGTTCATACTTTTGTAATGGAGACATTTCTGGATGTGTTAGATAGACATGCAGTCAATTGAGAAGACTGTAAGCATAGCAAAAAAAAAAAAATAATTAAAATTTTTATCTTAAACTCTCAAACTAACATATACTGATTGTTATGTGACACAATTGACTAACTGAAGCAGTTACCAGCTCCAATAAAATTCCAAGGACCCTACTATACCAACAAAACCAATTATCTGATAGAAATATCTGATAGAAATATGTTTTCTTTCCAGAAACTTCCTCAGCAATTACAGTTTTAAACAAATTCCTTTTCCTCTTCAATGATTAAAAAGCAGAGCTAGCTGTACTAAACATACATTTTAGCTAGAATTATTTGAACATTATAACAATCTTACTCCCAATTCACCCAGTAATTTCTGTTTCTTGGAAATACACTGCAAACATACATACATGCAATATTCCTAACTGTGTCTGGAGATCTGGACAAGGACTGGGACTTCAACAGACCAAAAAAACCTTCATGCTGAGGTTAGATTTTGGGGCCTAGTGAACACGGAATGAATAATTTTACTGTAATACAAATAAGGATTAGAGTTAAAGTTGCTATGGAAACACTGGTCTAATATTTCAGAGTTTGAAAGTATTAAAGTGAAGGCACCTGAAAGCACGAAGGAAAGGGTGTGTACAAATTCACTGCCCAAAAAAAGAAAAACTGTGTGGGAACAACCTGTAATTACAGCTCGTTGGGGGCAATTATTTAACATGTTAGACAGCATGAGTGAAACCTGTGGAAAGAATGCACATCTAACCAGCTCACAGGAATGATTATAATGCGACTGTGTTCCCTTTCTGTTCCCGCTGTGGAAGGTTGTCATGCCATGACAGACCCCCAGAGACATCTGGATGCTGCCAAGCTGCCGCTATGCAATAAAGGACGTTGCAAGAGAGCAACACAACTGAAGCATAGACAGACTTTATTCTGTCCTGGTCTCTTTCCTCTTCTGTAGAGAAAAACGGGTTGTTCTGCATGGGGTGGAGCCATAAGAGACATTGCTGATAACTGTTCAGCTGGAGTGGCTTCTTTAATGTCCAACAGGGTCCAGAGGTTCCAATGTCTCCATCTTTTATTGCATATTTTATTTTTTTCCTGTGCAGATTTTTTGGTAGCAAAGGGTTTGAGACATGAACATATAAGGAACATGTGCTCAGAAGAGACACTTCTTCCTCACCTCTGTTGTTATGTTCATTAAAAAGTTCTGGGAACTTCTTCTCCTTATAATGTCACATTTGCATGTGTGCATGTGTTGTGGTTTGATCCAGCAGATGGCTAGGCACACAGCCATTCTCTCACCCTCCCGACCCCCCATGTGGGACGGGGGAGAGAATTAGGAGAAAATACAGCAGAACTTGTGGATTGAGATAAAAACTATTTACTAAGACAGGAAAATGTAAATAGAAATAGAAGTAACTACATAAAGTGATACACAAAGCAAGGGCTCACCACGCACTGACCAATGCCCAGCTAACTCCCCTTCCTTATATTACATGATGTCATATGGTGTGGAATATCCCCTTGCTCAGTTTGGGTTACCTGCCCTGGTCCTGTCCCCTCCCAGTTCCCTGTGCCCCTCAGTCCTTCTGCTGGCAGAACAATACAAGAAGCTGAGAGACTGGAACATTCTTGGCTCTGTTCAATGCTGCCAGACAACAAATATAAACAATCGGCATGTTATCATTTTTGTTTTCATCTAGGACAAAAACATAGCCTCATACCAGACACTATGAGAAAGACAACTTGTGTCCCAGCTAAAAACTAAGGTAGTGTCCACCCTTTATTCCATACCATTTACATTATGCTCAGGTCCCACAATTTCCATGCATCCTAATTAATTGTTATTATCTATCTTACATAATTCCCATAGTCTATAGGCCATCCATGTAAATTTTCCATGAAGTTCGTTTAGTCCATGACTCCATCTGTCTTAAGAGTCCTTCAGGGCAGGAAAGATGATATACAGTGCTGGATTATTGCATGCTGAAGTCAGTTCTGGTTCTGTCAGAATTCATTCTTTAATCTGAGTGATTAATACTGTAATATCATTGATGAAGAATAACAACCATAATAATGATGACATGGAGTACTATATAACAATTAACATCATACTATTTAAATTATTGGCTGCTTTCACCCAACTTCGAATCCCCTTGGGGCACACACCTGACATCCCCATCTTTCTGCATTACCCATCAAGTGCACCCAGGTCCTTGAGCAAAAGCAGTCCTACAAATGGGTTTGCCTTTGCCCAAGACAAGAGTAACCCAGACTGATTTACCCAGCATGTTTTTCTATCCCTGTTGCAAGCATTAGCCAGCAAAGGCTGGAAACACTCAGGCAATACAGGAAGAATGAAAGAAAGGAGAGAGTGAAGGGGGAAGGAAAAGAGTTCCGGTGGTTAGGGGTGTGCTCAACAAATAAAAGATGAACCAACACATTAAAAACCATATCAGGAAGAAACAAGCTGAGAGAAGAATGGTTTGGCAGAGCAGAGGTGGAGCTTTGTCACACTTCAGAGCCCTGACTTGACCTAGGCTGACCAGCAGTCTGCCTTTCCCAACCATAGATCGTTTAATTTAGTTTACGGTTGTCCAACCTTTTGGCTTGCTTGGGCCGCATTTAGTGAAGAGGAATTGTCTCGGGCTGCATATGACACATAATACAGCTAATGTATAAAACTAACAAAACTTATTTCTTTATAGTTTTATTAAAACATAAAAAAGAGAAACAAAAACATAAAGCTAGTAGGATATTTGACCTTGTTTTTGCAAAACTAATGCATCATTCTGTTTTGATGGAAGCGGTTGCAATTCTTGGTGAGTTCTCAAAGTGTTCCTCAAAGATTTTTGATGAAATTTCATTCATCTTGCGCTTCATCCGTGAAAATAGTTGCTCACAAATTTTTGGATTGCCAAAAGCAACAACGTGCATAAGGCAGGATTGTGACACAAGGGATACTTATCTCTGGCAAGATAGGTCTTGTACAAGTCTAGTGAAGAGACATGATCAAACTTTTCTTTCAGTTGAATATCAGATTGCAACTCTATACATTCCATCTGAAAACTCACAGGTAATGTGTTTCTGTTGATTGAAAACGGAGTCACAAATGTACCCAAAAATTGATGATTTTTCAGCAATCTTGAAACCTATTCTCAAATTCCTTTATCAAAACAGAAAGCAAGGCTGCATGTTTTTCACTGTTCACAGGACTGTGTTTAGCCAATGTATCAAAATGCATGAAATTATTTGCCATAGCTTGAGTTACCACTGCACTGCGCCCTCCCCGTGTCCCGGCCTCAGCTCAGACAGTGCGAGTTGCTGAGTGGTGGGTGCAGGCCCTGAGCCCTGCTGGCACCATGATGGCTCGGCAGCAAGGAGAGAGCTGCACAGGAGCTGTGCCGGGCCGCATGGAGCCTGTGGGCCTCAGGCTGGACATGGCTGATTTAGTTCATCTGGCCTTTATTCTCTCCTGAAAGTCTGCTTCTTCCCATTTAGCAAAATGCCAACTGTGCTGCAAGGGCATCATGGGAAAAGGTGTACTGAGTGCAGTTCCAGCCTAAAGCAAGAAGGAGTCCACATTCTTGCTGTCCATCATCTTTCCTTTACTGATTTGCACAATAAATGCATATTTTTTTTTAACAGTGAATGGACTTGGGCATATACATCCTTTGTAGGTCATGAGATTGGCTTGCCTCTGCTTGAGGATAACCACAGGGAAGCTGTTTCTCCCTGCCAGGATCCCTCTCTGGCTGATGGAGGCTGAGTGCTGGGCAAGGTTCTCCTCTGGGTGACAGAAAGAACAATGTATGCCCATTTCTTTCCGCATATGCACGCTGGCCTCACCTTAGCCTTGTTGTGCTCCCTAGGGAGGTGCCCCAGGTGCTGTTGCCTCTGGCCCCAGACTGCAGG
>WBMW01001328.1:18264-35723 GCA_013396635.1 Penelope pileata
GGCACCGCCGGGCCAGAGCCGCAGGGACGACCCTCGGCTCGGGCTGCCCCACGCCCGTCCAGCCCGGCCCGAGCACCGCCAGGGATGGGGTACCCCCGGATTCTGGCGGCCAAGGCCTCACCCCCTGCGGGTGGGGAACTGCCTCCTCACATCCAGCCCGGATCGCCCTCTTTGTGCTTAGAGCCATTACCCCCGGTTCTGCCACCGTACACCCGTGTGAAAGGGCTCTGGAAGGCCGCAGGAAGCTTTCCCGCAGCCCTCTCTCCTCCGGGCTGCCCGGGCCCTGCTGCACATCCTCTCCTCGCAGCAGCAGAGCTCCAGTCCTCAGCGTCCCGGTGGCTGCAGGTCCCCCTGGTGCTGGGGCCTAGGGCTCCTCGGGAGGGGCCGGGGAGTGTTCCTGGGGCCCGGGGAGTTTGGGCGAGTGTGGGGTCTGTGCACTGGGAATGGTACAATGCTGCTCCTGAGAGCCAGGGGGGTTTGTTTCTGAGGGGGGATGCCAGCAGGGCCAGGCGCTGCAGTGTGCCTGCTGCTGTGTGCCTGCCGCCCGGCCTGGGGCACGGGGCCTTCCCACAGACGTGAGTCTGGAGCTGGGGCTCTCCTCATGCTGACAGCACCTCTGAGGAGAGCTCAGTGGCTGTGGTTTTGCCCAGCCGTGCCTGAGCTGGCAGGGCTCGCTTCTCAGGGCCTGCCTCGGGCCAAAGGTAAAAGTGGCCGCAGAGCCCTGCCCCACGTGCTGCTGCCTCGTCCAGAGCGGAATTCCTCCTCAAAACACATCTCCTCACGGCGTTCTCCAGTGTGGGTGATGTCATGGGCACGTTGGCAGGTGTTCAGCCTGGCCTCCGTGATGCACTTCCAAATTGTGAATGGGAAGTGTGTTCATCCCCAGTTATTGCAGCCGAGTGTTTGGTTGCATCTCCCGAGGTGAGATAGAGCCCTAGGGAAGCGCTTCCCCCTGCGGCTTCCAGCTGTTTGGGTGCTGGTGGGAGCAGCGTTCCTGTGTGGTGTCGCACCTGGCCGCAGCCTCGCCTGGATCCAAGTGAGCAGAGCCGATCAACTTAGCGGCCTTAATCTGATCACCGCCTCCAGCCGAGGCGTTGCTCTTCAGCAGAGGACTTTGTTCCTCGCGGTGCCCGGAGTGGAGAACGAGGTGCCTGGGTGGGGCAGGTCCGGCAGGAGACCTTGAGCTCTGGTTTTTGACGCAGCCCCTTTGGGACACTTGCCTGCTGTGGTCGCTGCCTGCTGCCCCGTCGCGGTGGCAGGAGGGCGGGTTTGCTCCTTGCATGCTGTGGTGCATCGTGCTGGGGGAGGTGCGGGCGCGTTGGGTGGGATGCTCTTCTTCCCTGCTTTGTCTGCAAAACGGGGCTAATCCCGTGTCAACCGCTGAGATGGGCAGAGGAGCAACGGGAGCGGTGTGAGCGAGGCCGGGGCTGAGCGCTGAGCCTGTATCTCACTCGCCTTGGGAAAGCTGTGTGTTGGAGTGCACAGAAACGTAGGTGTGCAGAGCGGGGGCTGCTTCCCCTGTGACTATGAGGAGGGTGGTGGGAGCCTGTCCCTGCGTCTCAGCTGTCTGTGCTGCAGGAGCACCTCTGGGCTCCTCGCTATGCTGGGAGCACAGCGAGCTCTGTGCTTGCCGGGATGTTGTGCTGATCCCACCTCTGCCGGGGCTGGAAGGTGCCAAGGCTCGAGACAACAGGGCAGCCCTGGCACGGGCTTCTCGAAGCGGCTCCCAGGTGTGGTTAGCGAAAACAAGGTGGGAACAGGTAGAGCACATCTCGTCTCCTGCCGTCCTGGATCTGCCCGACCGCGGCTTGCATCACTCGGCAGGAATTGTTTGTCGGTTTGACCCGTGCCGTGGAAACTGAGCGGGACTGGTTTGGGGCAGGGAGGTGCCTGACGCACGTTCAGGAGCTCGGCGCTGAAAGTGAGCTCTCTCCTCTCCGTGCCAGCTCCTTTCCCCGGGCGGTAACGAGCGAGGAGAGCTCATCACGCGTTGCTGGGGCGTGCGCTGAGGAGCTGCAGCGCTCGTTGGCAGCGGTTGACATCAGCAAGGGAAAGGGTGAGCTGGTTGCACGTGGTTTCCCTGACCTGACAAGGGTGGGAAGAGCGTGGTGAGGTGCCTTTCCTTCAGGGTGCGTGTTGGGTAGATGGCTGGAGAAAGCAGTGAGATGGGGCAGCGAGGGGAGCGCGCTGGGAACAGGAGGAAGAGACAGAGCTTCCAGCAGTGCGTGCAGAGCAGTGCTCTGTGGGGCCTCAGCCAAGGGTTGAGGAGGTTTGGACACGAAGAAATGGAAGGTGACAGCAGTTGCACTAGGGAGTGTCCCGAGGCAAGGAATGGAGGGTTCGGCAAAGTGTCCAGAAGTGGAGGTGTGGCAAGGTGGAAGTTGGCCCCTTGTGTGGATGGGGGGAACGCATCAGATGGAGAGTGGGAATGCAGGTGCAGGGAGATGGAGTATTGGGAAGAGGGCACAGCTGAGGCCCTGCCAGGCAGCAAGGCTGGCTGTGGGACCAGCAGCAGCTGGACTGGGAACCCTCTGGTGGTCCCCAACTTTCCCTTGGGAGAAGGAAGCCTGGAGTTGTGCTGAAAGAGAGGAACCAGGGAAAAAACCTGGGAAAAAGGTGCTAGAGTTGGAAAAACAGACAAATCCCAAAGGAGAGGGACAAGGGAGTAATGGGTGACACACAAGCCCGGTAAAGCTTGATTGGGAGGAGGAAGGAGTAGGGCAGGTCCTGAGGAGCATGGCAAGCAGGAGCTGCTGGGCTGGAAGCGGCAGAGGGACGGGATCAGGGCAGGAGCAGAGCACGGACGTTCCTCAGGTGAGTGAGTTACAGTGGGGGAAAAGAGCTTGGGAAGAAGGGAGACATCAGGGATAGGCAGTTGGCAGGGCTGCAGAAAGACAGGGCTAGGGAAGAAATTGTGTTTGGGGAAACTGGCGTGATCGTGGCCTGAATCAGCATCATCTGTGGGTGCCAGAGTGGGTTCTGCATGTGGCTTGTGCTTCTGCACACCAGGGTGAGTGACAAGAATAGTCAAGTGTCAGTAACCCACGTGATTTAGCCCCAAGGAAAGAGAAGACACCTTAAAAACTACACAGCAGAGATCCCAGCCTGCAGTGCCGTTCCACGCAGTGTTTCAGCTGCAAGCTGAATACTCAGGGCTGCAGGAGGGTCAGACCTTCTGCCTGGTGCTTGGAACATGCAGGTGCCCTGGCTGAGGTTTGGATATTGGCAAAGGTTCTTCCCCAGAGGGCAGTGGCCATGGGACAGGCTGCCAGAGTTCAAGGAGCACTTGGGTGATGCACTCAGACACTGGCTGTTGGGAGCCAGGAGCTGGGCTCAGTGATCCTTGTGGGTCCCTTCCAACTCGGGATGTTCTGCCGTTCCGTCTTCGCTCTTGCAGGAGTGAGGAGTATCACAGGGGCAAACTTAACTTGGCAAGTATCTGTTTGGATTTGAGGTGTGGCTGTTCTCATGGCGGAGCCTTTCAAAGGCCTGGGGTGTTCTGTTACAGCCGCGGAGCACGTTAGCAGATGGTTTCTGCTAAAGCAATTAGCAGTGATGTCATCTGCAAACTTTGGGGCAGCCTATCTCCGGGAGTGCCGGCTGCCCCGAGGTGGGAGCAGAGCTTCCCTCCGGCGGGATCGGGGCGTCCCACTCGCATCCTGCTGGCTTTCCACTCTCGGTCACGAGGCCCAGAGGTTGGTTTCAGAAGTTCAGCTCTGTTTCTGCGAAGGAAGGGCCCTGTGCAGTGGGAGCGGTGCCTCCATTAGTCAGCCCGAATGGCCGGCGCCTCAGATCTGATCTACGTGTAAGAGCTTCTTGTCATTAAATGTGCCTTTAATTGAGTGCCGCAGTCCTCTCAGCCCTCACAAGTGCTTGGTCAGCACTAAAAGTGCCCCTGTCTGCCCCTGATAGAAGGCTTTGGGAAGCAGAAGAGGACAGAACCAGAGCGAGGAAGCAGCTGAGCTGTTAGGGCCCCGTGCCTGGGACCCACGGTGCGATGGGGCTGGCGGAGGGGCGAGGAGGCAGCGACAGGTTGCTCTGACGGCAACAGGCAGTGAAAGAAAAGCTGTGCCCAGCTCGTCCCTGAGCCGCCATGGCTTCACGAGCGCTTGGGCTTTGGGGCAGGTTGGTGCCTCCTGCTTCCCCTTACAGAACAGCTCCTTTTCCCCCTGTTTCCTGCCTCGCAGTGATCTGCTGCTCCCATAACCAGTCGGGTGATGCTCTTGAAGGCACTGTAAATCCATCAGGGCTCTCTGGTGGGAGCCTGGTTCTCCGAGCAGCTTCCCCAGCTGGGCCACTGGTGTTTTCCACGGGCCTCTCTGGTCCTGTGCCCTGAGGGGAAGGGCAGGAGGTTCCCAGCTGCCTCTCCCTGCTGCAGCCTCCACCCGAATATAAAGTCTGCAAGCCTCTGATTAGCCCCTTCGCCTCGAGGGAGCAGCCGTTTCGCAGCGCTGGGACTCGAGTTATAGCCATAGGAAGGTACCAGCGCTGGGCGAGGAGTCTTAGGGCCCTAATCTTATTCCAGGCTCAGTGCAGATTTCCTGCGTGGTGTTGGGTGGGTTGCTTAGCTCGGTGTTCTGCAGTGAGTGGGCTGCAGAGGGCCTCGGGGATGGGAAGCGAGGCGGCCGCCTGGGTCCCTGGCTAATTACAGCCTCCTCATCGCTGCGGGCTTGCAGATGTGATGAGGGACGCTGATGTTAGGTGACAGGCCTTGGGCTATGGCATGGGTCTGTGTTGGAGCTGGGCTTGGGAGTCACCAGCGTTCTGCCTGCAACAGGGTTCTGCATCCCCCAGGCTCTGCCTCCTCCTTCAGATCGATGCGCTCTCGCTGTCCGGGACAGCTCGGTGGTGTTTCAGCACGTTCACATGAGCACTTCTCCTCTCTTGCCTTGCTAATTTATTTTTGTTCTCTTTCTCTAGGTGAGGTGTGGCGTTCCTGATGTTCCCAAGCTTTTTAAGCAAACGAATGGATTAATGAAGAGCAACTTCACTTCCCTCCCACGCAGTGAAAATGGAGCGATTCAGAACAAACTGAGATCTGCCCCCGTGCTGCTTGGGCCATGGGTGACCCGGAGCTGTTCAGCACTGTTTTCACCATCGCTGATCTTCTAGGGGTGTGAAAGCGCTCCCTGAAAGCTCTCCCCTGGACCTCTCTGTGAGCTTGTCTGTGGTGCTCAGGAATGGTTGCCACCGTGAGGATTTGATGAAATTCCTGGTGGTTTGCAGCAACCGAGTGGAGACTGAGCCTGCTGGAAGGCCCCGAGGATCAGGAGAAAGGAACAAGTGGGAAGAGGGTGAAAACGCACAATCCACTGGACCTTCCCCTCCAGCCCCCCTTGCAAAGAAAGGATTTACAGCTCAACCTTGCACCAGCTGTTCCTCGGCTTTAACAGTCAAGAGAGAAATAAATAAAATTAAACGGCCACCGCCAGGCAGTCAGTCCTAGATTCTGGTGAAATCAGGGAGAGTGCTTCTGTGACCGCCTCCAGGGAGGAGGAGGAGGAGGAGGCACAGCAGCGCTGTGGGGAAGCTGGGCAGACTGCTTGTGAGACAGCCCTCTGCTCCTCTGCAGCAGCCTGCAGGGGCTGCGGGGATCACATTGAAAAGGAGAAGTGGTTTCCCCAAGTGGCTTTTTACAAGAAGTTTACCAAAATCTTGCTCTTTCCCAGGGTGCTTGCACGCATCGCGCTCGTCACCTCCCTCCTGCCCTAGCCCAGAGAGCTCGACTCTTCGTGGCCCCTGCGTGGAGACCTGCTTTTAGGGGGCTGTCTCCTGACTGGGGGAAGCTCTCAGGGGCTCTCAGCATTCCTGCCCCAACAGCTGTTTTAAACTCAAGCCTGATTCTCTGTGCTAAATTTTTTAATGGTTTTAAGTCTCCCTCCCTGCACCCCTGAACTCTTGCAGGGCAGAGAGTAGCACAGACTGCTCAGGGACCCTCGCTCCAGAGATTGCAGCGGACTTCTGCCGACGGCCTGCTCCGCTCAGGGACCGCTCCAGGGGGCTGGGTCCTGCTTCAGCCCCTTCCTTCTCCCCTCCCCTTCTTGCCTTGCTCTGACTCCAGCTGGGCCTGGGCTATGCTGCAGGGCAGATCCCCCACCAGAGCTCCAACATGCCAGCAGCATCTGGAAAGAGGTTCAAACCCAGCAAATACGTCCCGGTCTCAGCTGCTGCCATCTTCCTAGTGGGAGCCACCACCCTCTTCTTTGCCTTCACGTGAGTCCCAGTGGCCTGGCCGAGGCGGGGAGGGCGAGGGGAGGTGTGGGGACGGGTAGGGGGCAGGGGCTGCGCGGGGCTGTGTGGCAAAGGAGCTGTGCTCACAGCAGGAGGGCTGTCACGTGCCGAGGGATGGGCACAGGGTGTGAAAGCAGCCCAGCAGCCCTGCGGTGCGTTGGAGCCGTTCGATCTCAGCTGAGTTTCACTTGCTTTTCCCATGGGGTGAGGCAGGGAGACGGGACGTGGTGATGGACAGCGAGGCACCTCGCCACCGCTGGGCTCCAGCTCCTGGCAGCCGCTTCAGCGCTGCCTTCGGATGTTTGCATAACTCGCTCGTCTCACTGGCAGTTCTCAGCCCCATCCGGCTGGGAATTAGCTTGTGACCTGTATGGGGAAAATGACATAGATAATTTTCTCCTTCGGAGCTATCCGAAGTGGTTTGTCGGACTGGGGCAGGCCCGGTGTTATTTTTAGAGTTTCGCAACCAATTTGTGAGCCACAAAGGAAAGTTCAAGGAGAAGCACTCTGACCCCTGCGTGCACCTCTCGATGCCGTCGGTGTCAGCCTGGTCCTGAGGACATGGGAAGGATTTGGTGTTTCTGGAGAGGGCCTGGGGCTGCTGGTCTACCTGGGAGCCGCTGGGGCTGGCACCTGTGGGGAGCCTGAGTCTGGGGGGACAGCAGGGACAGTGTCCTTTCCCCAGCACGGGGTTTGGCTGGGATTTGCTGCTGCTCCCTCAAACGAAGCTCTCTGTAGCTGGAAGGTCGCTGCAGCTTTAACACGTGGCAACCACCGGGCAATAAAAGAGTAATTTGAGGACCGAAGGACAGCGCCGGTTGGATTTACTCCTTGCAGGCAGCTGGTGCTGTCATTCAGCAGCGTGCACAGCGTCCCCGAGCCAGGATCCAGGACATTTGTCAGCTCCGTGCTGGCAGCTTGGAGGCTGGAGGTGTTGCTGCTTGGGGCTGTGGAAAGCAGCAGGTTCTGCGCTACCAGTTCAGGGAGCTGAAGGAGGAGAGGGAGTGGGCGTGTGTGACAGTGTGCTCGGGGTTACGAGTGCCCTCTCCTCGTCCTGCCGGGCCCCACGCTGCCCTCAGGAGGGGATGAGCAGGGGCAGCTGTGCCCCACAGAGGTCCTGGTGCTGCCACCCCGCTGCGAGCTGCTGACGGGCTGTGGGCAGGCAGGGTGCTGCCGAGCAGGTTTGTTTGGAGCAGGAACACCTGGGCAGAGTCGCTTTAATTGTAGGTCAGTGGTGTTATTTAACCTACTTCAAAACATCAAATTACATCTGGAGCGGAGTGGTGGAGCGTGGGGCACTTTCACACAGGTTACTGGGCAGGGATGGGGAGGGAATTGCTTTGTGCTTGTAGTGCTCTGGGGGCTGCAGCTGTGCAGCTGCTGGGGCAGGAGAGGGAGGCATGTAAAACACTGTGCCCAAAGCTTGAACTCGTGGAATTGGTGACGTTCTGTGCCCTGCTCTTGAAAGGCTCTGCTCGTGTGCCTCTCTCCAGGCATTGTTCCCAGTGTATCAGCCAGCTGCCCTTCTTTTGGCCCATCTGCTGGCCGGGGGTTTGTGTCTGTGGGCCAGGTTTGTGTCTCCAGCCAGGAGTGAGTGGATGAGTTCCATGAGGAGATGCAGCAGGACGCGAGGCGGTTGAGCTGAGGTTGGTGTTGTGAGCGGGCGCGGGCAGGAGCAGGGCACGCTCCACCTGCGAGGGGTTGGTGGCTCGGACACTCGCTGGTGCAGCCAGGGATTCCCTTGGGGTTGCTCTGTCCATCCCACACCTCTTCTCTTGCCCAGGCCCCTGCTCCCCCAGCTTCCGGCTGCGCACGCAGCTTTTTTCTGCCCATCTCCAAGTCCTCTGGCCCTGTCTTTTCCTTCTGTCCTTGCAGCCTAGGCAGGCTCTTGGAAGACCTGAACTTGTGCAGCACTCGCAGGGCACCGGACTGTGTCAGTGGGGTGGGGGCTGTGGGGTGGGCCTGCCAGGGCGGGAAGAGGCCAGCAGCCTGCCTGGGCTCGGGCTGTGACTCAGTCTGCCTGGCAGGCGGGGGTGCCAAGCTCCCCGCTCCTCTCCTGTGCTGCCAGGACAAGTCTTGGCAGCTCTGCCGGGACAGGCGTGCTTCCTGCCCCAGCTGGGTGCTGCGGGCCCTGGTGTGGGGAGCAGGAGGCGTCCCGCTGCCGAGCTGCTCCGGGGAGCCCCGGGCAGGAGCACGGCGGTGCTGGGATGGCTGCGCAGCCCCGGCCGGTGGTTTGGGGTGCAAAGTCCACTGGGCACGGCCCCTGGCAGCTCGCCCGCTCAGCTGTGGGCGTGCAGCGAGGCCTGATAAGGCCTGGGCTTGTAAGCTGGCACCAGAGCAGCTCAGCACCTTCTCCAGTCTCTTCTCCCTCCTGAAGGCTGGCGTTCGGTGCCCTGCTGAAGGGTGCCATCGGGCTGGCAGGTTTGCCCTTGGAGCAGCAGTGCTCCTGCCTGAGGGCTCAGGGCTGCTCCAAATGGAGCTGTTCCCTCCGCCCCACCCCATGGCTGTCCCTGTGTGCAGCCCTTGCTGGGGCAGCCCTGCCTCCTGCCCTGCTGCTCTGCCGCCTGGGGTCCTCGGGCATGCCTGGCACAGCCCCGCTGCCAGCATCCATTGGAAGGGCCCATGCCGTGCTCAGGAGGCTCCCAGGCAGGGCCAGGAGGGCCCTTTGCAGCCAGCGGGCCCCAGCACCCCAAGTGCCTGCCCTCGCTCCCTGCCAGCTGCACTGTGCAGTGAGACCACGACCCCCAGGTGAGGCTGGCTGCTGCGGGGTCGCTGCTCCTGGCTGAGTCGCAGCGGGTGGAGGAGGAGGAGGAGGAGGGATGGGGCTGGCACGTGCCCCTGTGCCGCTCCCTGCTCGGGGCTGTGCTGGATTACAGCGCTGGCACCATATGTCACCCCGCTCGCTGGCCCTGCACTCTGCCCCCT
Organism: Penelope pileata; assembly: GCA_013396635.1. Taxonomy (NCBI): domain Eukaryota; kingdom Metazoa; phylum Chordata; class Aves; order Galliformes; family Cracidae; genus Penelope; species Penelope pileata. The sequence goes on from WBMW01001328.1 coordinate 27,421, forward strand.
CTGCGCTCGCCACCTAAATCCATCTGTGTTTATCGCTGTGGGGGGAAAGAGAGGGACAGATGCTGCCCTAGATCCACAGGATTAAACTCCCAGCAGCAAAGCAGATTAGGGCATTACGCCGGCGCCTCCCAGGGGGAAGCCCGCTGCCCTCAGCCTGCACCCGGCTGGGCAGGGCAGTGGGGGTGCTGCCCTCACCCCGATGCCAGCCCCATGAAGGAGTGGGGTGCCCCAGGCAGCAGCTCCGGGCTGGGTTCAGGCTGCTGGCTGCAAGGTGCTCAGGAGGCTGATGGTTCTGTGTTCCCTTGCGGGGTCCCCAGCTGCTGCCCGTGCTCACTGCTGCCACAGCTGGAGGGTGACACTAAGGGAGCAGGCTCCGTCCCGCATCCCCGTGCCAGCACAGCCTCTCAGCAGCCCGTGTGGCACTGCCAGTCCGACTGGCTCTGCCTGTTCCTGCCAGCAGCAGGGAGGGGAGCGTGCTGTTCCTCGGATGGATGATTGCCGGAGTGCTCTCCATGCAGGCCCCGTGCAGATGCCGCTGGGCAGGTCTGCGGGGGACGGCTGACACACCCGGGGTGCCCCCAAAGTCTGGAGAGTGGCTGTCTGCTTCCAGCACCCCTCTGCAGGGGGTTCGGCCACTGCTCCCGGGGAAGGTGGGCTGGCATGGCTGTGGCTGCGTGCCGCAGGAGCTGCCTGTAGGGTGGGTGTCTCACAGCCTGTGTGTCCGCAGGTGCCCGTGGCTCAGCCTCTATGTCTCCCCAGTCATTCCCATCTACAATGCTGTCGTCTTCCTCTTCGTGCTGGCCAACTTCAGCATGGCCACTTTCATGGACCCAGGCATATTCCCACGAGGTGAGTGTGGCTCCGGTTGGGAATCGTCTAGGACACAGCTAGTTCCTTGCTCAGGGGTAAAGAGGGTTCCCTGATCCCTAAAGGCTCGGGGAGAACCCTGCCTGCCCTGCTGGGTGGGAGCAGAAGGTGACAGATGCTGCTGGGAGGTTGCTCTGGGTTCGTGCTCCAGCTGGTAGGATCAAGTGGTGAAAGTCGCCTAAATCCTGGAGCCCTGTATGGCCACCGTGGGCTCAGGCGGGTGGTGTGGCCTGGGGGCACGGCCTCCTCTGCCTGTATGCAGTGGTCCCTGGGGAAGTCAGGGGGCTCCGGCACGTGTTTGTGGTGGAACGGGAGGGTTTGGGGATGTTTTTAGGGCAGGAGGCCAGCTGGGGTCTGGCAGCGTATCCCCCACCCCCTGACACGCGGTTGTGCTTCCCCGTTAGCTGAGGAAGATGAGGACAAGGAGGATGACTTCCGAGCTCCTCTTTACAAGACGGTGGAGATCAAGGGCATCCAGGTGCGCATGAAGTGGTGCGCGACCTGCCGCTTCTACCGCCCGCCGCGCTGCTCCCACTGCAGCGTCTGCGACAACTGCGTGGAGGTGAGCTTCGCCTCAGCGCAGAGCTGAGCCGTGGGCCACCAAAACCCCAGTGCGGGCAGCCAAGCCTGTCACCATCTTTTCCCCACCCACAGGAGTTTGACCATCACTGCCCCTGGGTGAACAACTGCATCGGGCGGCGCAATTACCGCTACTTCTTCCTCTTCTTGCTGTCGCTCACCACGCACATCATGGGAGTGTTTGGCTTCGGTCTGCTCTACGTCCTCTACCAGGCGGAGCTCTCTGGCGTCCGCATGGCCGTCACGTATCCTCGGTGCTCCCATGGGGCTTGGGAGGGGACTGGGGGGGAGGGTGTCGTGGGGCTGGGATGGCGTGCGGTGGAGCGGGGCTGTGGCTCTTCCTTAGCTGTCCACCGGCAGTATGGCCGTGATGTGTGTGGCCAGCTTATTTTTCATTCCCGTTGCCGGCCTTACCGGGTTCCACGTGGTGCTTGTGGCGAGGGGCCGCACTACCAACGAACAGGTACGTGTGCTGGCTGATGGGGGGCTCAGCTGGTGTCAGGCCACATCGGGACACCTTCTGGGGCTCCCTGACATAGACAGAGGGGGTTGAGGCAAGGGAATTCCGCCAGGGTGGTTGAGGGAGCAGCGCTATGGGTGTGTGAGAGGAGTTAGAGCCTGGAGGAAGGGGATCTCGCTGCTGCTGTTTGAGGGGTGGCTGTGGGTAAGGAGCCAGGCAGGCTCTTAGGAGTGCACGGTGGAAGGGCAGGAGGCAATGGGTGCAGCAGATCCCAGTTACACATTAGGAAAAGACTTCTTCCATGAGAGTAGTCCAGCACTGGAACAGGGGCCTGGAAATGGAGTCTCCATCCTTGGCGACACTCAGGGTCGTGCTGGGATAACCGAGAGCAGCCTGGCCCGGCCGGCCTTGCTGAGGGCAGGGGCTGGAGCAGAGACCTCCCACAGCTGCTGTCCACCCCAGTGCCGTGCTCCCCATCCTGCAGGTGACGGGCAAGTTCCGAGGTGGTGTCAACCCCTTCACCAACGGTTGCTGTAAGAACGTCAGCCGGGTCCTGTGCAGCTCCCCAGCCCCCAGGTAAGCGTGATGGTGCCTCCCCAGCCCTCCAACACCTGAGAAAACTCAACCACCCCTGGCTGCGGGTCTTCACATTCTTCTCTGCCTGCTCCCTGGGTTGTGGCAGGTACCTCGGGCGCCCGAGGGCCGAGCAGACGGTGCTGGTAAGACCCCCGTTCCTGCGGCCTGAGGTGTCAGACGGCCAGATCACTGTCAAGATCATGGACAACGGTATCCAGACAGAGCTGAAGAGGACAAAGGTGAGGAAGGGGGGAATTAGCACTGCCCACGTTGGGGTCCTCCATGGAGCCCAGGGGTGCAAGCCTGCATCCGTGAGTAAAGAACCGAGTGAGCCTTGTCACGTTCCACATCCTCCTCCATGTCATCTTGTTCTGTGTCCCCTCGGGACAGAAATCACGTCCTCCCATGTGGCAGTGACCACATGAGGCTCTGCACACTCCATCACCCCTCCCTGTCCCGTCCTTTGCCCTCGCAGCATCATTTGGAGGTCCCCCTTCCTCGGCACTTCCCAGCACCTGGGGCACGCGCCGCCTGCAAGCGCTCAGGATGTTGGAGGGACCCGGGGGCACCGAGGGCCCCCTTAACGCCACTGCATGCCCCCTGCCTGCCAAGGGGAGGGCTGAGGCCTCAGCGCCCCGCTGACCCGTTGCGCTTTGTCTCTGCAGTCCAAAGGAAGCCTGGAGGTGACGGAGAGCCAGTCTGCTGACGCCGAACCGCCACCCCCACCTAAGCCAGACCTCAGCCGCTACACGGGCCTGAGGACACACTTAACCCTGGCCACCAACGAGGGTAAGGAAGGCATGCAGGGTCCCCGCCAGCCGCTGGGAGGGAAGCCCAGGGCTGAGCCCAGCAGACCAGGAGCCAGGGCCGCAGGAACAGGCTGCAGGGCAGACCCAAAGCACACCAGCACCACCGCGTTGCGGGGCAGGGTGCACCTGTATCTCCGGGCTGCTACACGTGGCCCTTGTGCTCAGAGAAGCCTGTGGGATGCTTACAGCCAGCTCTGCTCCATTGGGGAGGAGCAGGAAGCCAAGCTGAGACCACTCCGAGGCAGTGCGGTGCTTGTCTGGAGCCACTGAGAGGCGGTGGCCTGCGGTGGGCAGGCCTGTGGGCTGCTGCGCTGTCAGTGCGCACAGGAGCACAGCCCTCCACCTGGGCTGGAGGCGGAGGAATGGCAGGCCTGGCTTGGTGGTAAACAGTGCGTTTGTTGCAGCCTGTGTGACTCGCTTCCCCTGCTTCCCTGAGCATCGGTGAAATGGTGCTCAGAGACGCCTGCGTGGGCTTGGCAAGAGAGGTGTGATGTGAACAGGGCCGCTGCAGGGACAGGGAAGTGCCTGCCCGAAACACAGTGCTGTGGGAACCCATTTTCCATCCCACTCCATTTCATCCATCCCTGGAGTGCTCCCACCAGCCCATCCCTCTCGCCTCCACCTCCGTGGTCTGTCCTCCCCAGGCTCAGAGCCGGTTCTGGGGCACGGGGGGAGGGCCCCGCACAGCATTTCTGTTAGCAGCTGCATGTGTGAGCGTCCTTCTCTCTTCCCCTGCCTGCAGACAGCAGCTTGCTAGGCAAGGACAGCCCCCCGACGCCCACCATGTACAAGTACCGGCCCGGCTACAGCAGCAGCAGCAGCTCGGCAGCCTTGCCCCACTCCACCAGCGCCAAGGTAAAGCCGTGCCCACGGCTGGGGGACGGGCAGCAACCACACAGGGCTGCTTCTGTGCTCCTGGCTGTGGTTTCTGGGTGGGAGTTTGGGGTGGGAATGAGAGCTCTGTGGGCCCCCATCATCCTGGGAGTGACTGCTGTGTCCCTGTCTCCCAGCTGAGCCGTGTGAACAGCCTGAAGGAGCCCAACTCCATCTGCGACAGCGGCCACAAACCCAGCTACCGCTCAGAGCCAAGCCTGGAGCCTGAGAACTTCCGCTCGCCCACCTTCGGCAAGAGCTTTCACTTCGACCCGCTGTCCAGCGGCTCCCGCTCCTCCAGCCTCAAGTCTGCCCAGGGCACGGGCTTCGAGCTGGGCCACCTCCAGTCCATCCGCTCTGAGGGCACCACCTCCACCTCCTACAAGAGCCTGGTGAACCAGACGCGCAACGGGAGCCTGTCGTATGACAGCCTGCTCACGCCTTCCGACAGCCCTGACTTCGAGTCGGTGCAGGCCGGCCCCGAGCCCGAGCCGGTGGGCTACACCTCGCCCTTCCTCTCGGCCCGCATCGCCCAGCAGAGAGAGAGCGACCTGCACGGCCGCTTCGCCGGCGCCGTCTCCCCTAAGCACGCGCCGCCCCGTGAGCCCTCGCCCGTGCGCTATGACAATCTCTCCCGCCACATTGTGGCTTCCATCCAGGAGCGGGAGAAGCTGCTCCAGCAGCCGCCTGCTGCAGGCAGGGAGGACGATGCGGGGCTGGTGGACTCGGGCATCCAGTCGACGCCAGGCTCCAGCAATGCCCCCCGCACCAGCTCTTCCTCGGACGATTCGAAGCGCTCGCCTCTGGGCAAGAATCCGCTCACCCGCCCGGCCCCTCCCCGCTTCGGCAAGCCCGAGCCCCCCCACGTGCTGCGGGTGCGCTCGCTGGGCTCCCCCGAGCAGCCCGCCGCCCCCCACCTGGGCAAATCCGTGTCTTACAGCAGCCAAAAACCAGCAGCGTCTCAGGCCAGCGTCCCCGAGACAGAGGAGGTGGCCTTGCAGCCGTTACTGGCACCAAAGTAAGTACTGGTGCGGGCTCCTGTGTGCAGTGTGCACCTTGGCTCCTCGCCAGGGTGCCTGGGGGGCAGAGGGGGCCTGGGGGGTGTCCTCCTGCTGGCACAGGGCTGCTGCTGCCCCCACAACTCCAGGAGACCCCGTGGGCCTCGGAGGCTCACTGGGTCACCCCATGTCCCTGGGGAGGGCAGGACTGTGCTTCTGCTTGGCTGTGCTGGGTTCTCCCTAACCCCTTCCCTGTTGCTCATCCCCCTCCCTTTGCCCCACTCCATCCCCGTGCTCACCACACGCCGTGTGCTTGTTTCCTTCCCCAGAGACGAGGTGCAGATGAGAACATCCTACAGCAAGTCCAACGGGCAGCCCAAGAGCCTGGGCCCGGCCGCCCCCGGCCCAGGGCCTGTGCCCCTCAGCAGCCCCACACGTGGAGGAGTCAAGAAGGTCTCCGGCGTGGGGGGCACCACCTACGAGATCTCGGTATGAGGGCAGAGCTGCTCGCCCGCTCACCTCCTGGCTGGGCACCCGCTGGCACCTGAGGGCTCCCGCGGGCACGGACACTGCAGCCCCCGGCTGACGGGGACAAAGGGGAGACGGGCCGGCAGCCCCAGCGCTTTTTCCCCCCTTTTTCCACCCCTCCCTGGGACTGGGTGCTGACTCGCGCCCTAGCAGGACTGCGTGGGGCTGGGACGGCCCCGGCCGGGTGCGGGGCCATGGGGGCCGCCCCCCGCAGCCACCCCGGCCGGGCCAGCCACTTGTGGGCCTTGTGCAATCAATCGCTCGCCTAGCGTGGTAGGAATGGATTGTTTTTAAACCAGAATAACTTTTTTTTATTATTATTGTTACGGATTCTATTTTTTTTCTCTTTCTGAGTTACCAGGTGTGTGTATATATAAATATCTATATATATAAATATAAATACTGAAAAAAAAAAAAAGGCAGAAATTATATATCTTACCCAGAGAGAGGAAGAAACCACCCATTCCCTTCCCCACGGGGCCACCACGTTGCGCCCGACCCAAGCGCAGGGCACAGGGCCCCCGGTGCCAGCGGGGCGAGGAGGGTGAGGTGCCACGGGGTCCTGGCCCCCGGGGGGCCATGGGGGGCCGGTGCTGCACTGGGGTCCCTGCCCCGCTGCGTTCAGTCGGAGGCTGCGGACTCCCATCCCTGGTGCTCAGCTTCGAAGCCCCCCAGTGGCTCCCGTGTGGCTCCGGGGGTCGTGGGGAGCAGCAAGGGCTGGGGCTCCCCTCCTGCACACCTCCCTGCACCCAGCGCTGAGCTTCTTGCACATAGGGCAGAGCTGGGGGAGCTGCCGGCCTGCAGGAACGGGGGGCTCTGGCCTTTCTGCGCCTGCAGTTTTTGCAATTTTTTTTTTTTTTAAAATGTTTCCCCAGGATTTGTGTTGTGTTTTTTTTTTTTTTTTTTTTTTTTTTTTTTTTTTTTTTTTTNTTTTTTTTTTTTTTTTAATTTTTTTGATGGGTGTGATAGAGTTTTCTGGCTGTCATACGGTTGTTTTTATTTCCATTTGGGGAAGAGGAAGGCCAGGGGTGCATCCCTGCAAAGCAATATTTTCTCACCACATGCCAAAAACGCAGCCCAGGGGCCCAGCGCTGCCCCGCCGCCCCCACCCCATGCCAGGGCCCGCCAGACGTCACGCACTACTTGACTCTTTCTCTATGGCAATATCTCTCCCGTGGCCTCCGCAGAGCCATGCCATTGTTTTTTATTATTATTAGCCATTTTAAAAACGAGGAATAAAAGGATATTTAATGAGCCACCCCAGCGGGCATGCGTGTGCTTTGTGTAGCGACCAGGGATGGAGGAGCCCCTGAGGGCTCCTGCCCTCGGTGTCCTGACCTCCCCTCCCTCCTCGGCAGGGAGAGGGGAGGAAGGGGCCAAGGAGAGCTGGGCCCGGCCCTGCGGCGCTGCTGCAATGCTGCCGCAGTGCCTTTGGCCCCGCAACGTGGAGGAGCCTCCTCGGGCGCTTTTGGACAAAGTACTCCCGCTGCAGGTGAGTGGAGCTGTCGGGGCCCAAGGCAGGGAGGTGTCACACGACGCAGCGAGGCCCTGGCCCCTCTGTGAGATGCAGGCACCAAAGGAGCGCCCTGGTGCCGCTCCAGCACTGCCCACCAGGGTCCCTGGTGTCCGCCCGGCCCCTCTCACAGCGCAGCGCTGCAGCTGGTCAGGCCCAGGAGGAGGAGGAGGAGGATGGGACCCCGAAGCCCACGGAGCCAGGGGCTCTGCCCTGCCCTGAAGGCCAACAGTGAGAGCAGGCACTGCCACCAGCCCCTCCTCAGAGCAGACTTTAATTAAAAGGTGAATAAAAAAGAGTGACCCCAATGCACCGGGTTAGTTGGGTAGGAGAGGCCAAGGGCAGCGACCCCGGTTCCAGCAGCGTCCGTGTCCCCTGGTCCCTGTTGTCCGCACAGCACAAGCGGGGCCGTGCCCGCCCGTGTGCCCCCGCTGCGCCCTGCGGGAGGGGTGAGTCCAGGGCGCAGGCTGGGGGCTGCCGGGGATGGCAGCGCTCACCGCAGGCTGCTGCTGCTGCTGGCCTGCGAGCCGCCCACCCCCGGGTGCTCTGGGCTGTGCCGGTTCTGCGGAGGAAGGACAGGCACGGGGCTCCATGAGACAGCGCCGGGGCCAAACGCGTGGAGCCGCCCGGCACCGGGAGCAGCTGCCCGCAGGTGTGTGGGGTGTGCACAGGGCAGCGGGACGGGGCAGTGCCCTAGCTCCCTCCTACCTTCTTTTTCTTTTTCTCTTTCTTCTTCCTTTTCCGTTCCGGATCCTCCTCTTTCTTCTTCTTCTTCTTCTTGTGGTCAGAGTCCGAGGGCGTCTCTGCAGGACCCAGAGCAGGGGGTGAGCTGTGGGGTGAGCGGGGCAGCGGGGCACCCGGCAGCAGGGCACGGCCCTACCTGGGGGGACGGGGTCCTGCGTGCGGCTCTGCTTGTGCTTGTGCTTGTTCTTCTTCTTGGGCGGCTGAATGTGCATCAGGCGGCACTGCTCCGGCAGCTGCGGGGACACCGTCAGCCGGCCATCCTCACCCCCCTCCCTCCTTCCCCCAGGGCTCAGGGGGCCCCACCTCCCCCCTGGGCCGGCTCAGGGTCCCCCCAGGCGCTCACCGGGCCGGCGTGC
>WBMW01001328.1:47047-59486 GCA_013396635.1 Penelope pileata
CCCCCATGTCCTTCCCGGAGCCGCTGCTCCGCGCCTTTGTTCGGGCGGGAGGGGACGCGGTGCCGGGGCGGGGTGCGGCCGCTGCCCTTCCTCCCGGGCTGCGCTCGGGACAACAAAACCGCCCCCGGGCCGGGCTGGACGAAGCTCGGGGGGAAGGCGGTGAGGGCAGTGCGGGTGACCCTCCTCGGGAGGGCTGCGGGCGTCTCCGTGGTGTCCCTGGGCTTTGGGCTCGGGCAGCAGAGCTCGCTCTGGTTGTGAGGAGAGGGCTGGGGCTCCTGGAGGTGCCTCCCTTCCCTGGCAGGGCCCGGTGCCTGGCTGGGCTGTGTGGCAGCGGGGCCAAGCCTGTGGCACTGGGTACGGCTGCTGGCTTGCTTCGTGTGCTGTCCCAGCACAGAGCTGGACGTGAGCCCCTGCCGAGCTTGGTGTGGGGAGGGGAGTGCTGCAGGGCCCGGCTGTGCTGGGGCTCTCAGGGTCGGGGCTGTAGCCTGGGTGCCATGCCCCTGTGTGTGTTGTGCTTCATCTTCCTCCTCCCCTGAGAAGCTGTCCTGGGTCTGTGGGGCCGTGAGCCTTGCTCTTGTCCTGTTCCTGTCCCCAGTGCCTGCAGCACGCGCTGCCCTGTGAGAGACTGCACAGCCCACCATCCCCTAATGCCAGTTGCCCTCAGGCAGGTCCTGCTCGTCAGTGTGCACTCATGCACTTCCATGAAACAGAGGGAGGAAAAAAAGGGGGCGGCTTTTCCTAAAGCTGTTCTCCTTACACTTGGCTGAACTTGGCTGGGACTCTGTTGCACGTGAACCGCCGTCTGTGATGTGCAGCCCTTGCTGGAGCTGCACGGAGCCTTCCTGGAAGGGGTGGGAGGATGCAGGCGCTCCGTGCCCATGGCTCTGGGCTGCAGCAAGGTGAGCACCTTGCAGCCCTCCCCTCTCTATGGGGGGGGTCGGGGAGGAATGGCTCAGCCCAGGCTGTCCCTGGATTGCCTCTCACTTCTGACATGGAGATGAGGCCTTGGTCCTCTGTGTCTGCACCAGGGGTGGCTTTAGGACATCTGGACAGTAAGAGCATGGCTCGGGCCGTGCCTGGAAGGCTGCTGGCTTCTCAGAATGGCTCGCCAGCCTCTGCGACCTCAGAGGAGAGTGCTATGAGAAGCCCCTGGTTTCCCTTTCCAGCAGCTCCTCTGCCCCTGAGGAGCCACGCCTGGTCTCACCATCTCTGCCTTGCTGACAACAGGGAGCAGAACTGTGGAGTTGATTGGGGTCCATAAAAAGCAACAGGTGTTGCCTGGACATGATGACAAAACACCAAGCTGCCGGGTGATTCAGGCAGCGTCGGAGCTCCACGTGTGATGCAGGGCTTGGCTGGTGGAGGAAGCTGTCCTCTGGCATGGCATGCAGGAATGTGCCTCAGCCGAGGCTGCAGGAAGGGGGCTGGCTTCCCAGGCTGTGAAACGAAGTCCTGGAGTTCCCCGGGGTGGCCGCAGCCCTCTGGCTCTTGTGCAGGAGGCTGCTGGGGACGGAGGGATGCAGGCAGACACAGTGCTGTTCCTTCAGGCCCCGTTGTGTCCCGGGGGCTGGCAGCAGCAGGCTGGTGACTTCCGTGCTGGGTCAGGAGTGCGTCTGGCTCCTGCGTGTCTGGTGTCTGCAGCTGAGCTGCCTGCCTGCCCACCCAAAGGGATGCACTGTCCCTGTGCGTGCCTCAGCTGGTGGCCGTGGTACGCGGGGACAGGCTGGTGAGGGCTGACTGCTGGGCTGATGGGTTCCCTGGTGTTTCTGCCTCACCTCGATGTGGTGAGGTCCTCCTGACCACAGTGGCAATGTCTCCCTGCCCCACTTCCCCATGGAGGAAGTGAAGTTTTCCCCACGAGTGATGCCGCTTCCTCATTGCGGCTCGTACCTAACCCGCCCCACACAGAGGGGGGAGGCGGGGGTGGCTGGGTGCAGGGGAAGCAGGTGACTCAGTACCACACGCTGCCAGCCGTGGTGCTGGGATGGACGAGCCCTGAGCTGTGCCAGTCTGTTCCCTCTGGTCTGCGGTGCGGGGGTACAGGCTGCTGGGGGGATGCCCGCGGTGCTCCCGGTGTGCGCTGGCTGGCAGGCTCTGCACAGGTCCCTCTGCCTTCAGGGAGACGAGCTGCCCCAGGGGTCAGTGGCAGAGGTGCTGGTGCCTGGGCAGTTTGTCCTCCTGCCCCGAACCCCGTGAGCTGCAGCTCTGCGGTGACCTCATGCTGCTGTGTCTCTGCCCACCGCAGAAATGCCTGTGGCAGCGTGGGCTGGTGCCTGATCCGGGCTGAGCGCTCCTTTCCCCTGTGCATGTGATTTTTAACAGATTGCTGCCCAGCTGCTTGTGCTGATGAGGGCAGGATGGCCTCAGCAGGCTGTGACACCGCAGCATGATGCTGAGGCAGAAGGCAGGGGTGGCTCTGAGGCTGATGGGGTGCTGGTGTGGTGTCAGTAGGCGTGTGGGTGTCCTGGCTCAGCAGAACAGGCTGGGGCTCTTGTCCAGAAGTGGTCGGCTTCTCTGTGCAGGCAAAGAGGGCAGAGGCCAGGGGAGTTGTGGAGTGAGCCCTGGAGCAGCCCTCCTGCAGCCTGGCTGGGGTGCTGTCCTGGTCCTGGCGCACACTGGGGGGCTGGCAGCAGTGTGCAGAGCCCCTGTGCCAGGGCAGGAGCTGCTATCGCGTCTCCATCCCGGCCTGACGGCTCCTGTTCCTGTGGGCGTTGGCCCCAATTACAGCAAACGCTGCTCAAAGTTCACTGCCTTCCTGCTGCTGGCCTGGCCCTGCTGCGAGCAGCCTGCGAGGCATGGGCCTCACCTGGGGCTGCTGCTGGGGAGGCAGCAGGGAGCTGGGGGAGCACGGTGAGCTGCTCCTGTGCTGCTTCTGTAAGCACAAAATGCTGGCACACATGGTGATGTGGGCTGAGGCGGGTGGGATTCCTCCCAGGAGCACGGCAGTCTCAGAGGAGATGAATAAGGAGATCCGATGCCACCCAGGCCAGGAGAAGGAAGGCATCCCTGTCCTCAGCTGACGTGTTTTCCTCTTGCACACTGTGCAGCCCTCAGAGTCTCACTCTCCCATCTCAGCTGCTGTCTCACCAGTGCTCCCAGTGCCAGCCCAGCAGCCCGGGGAGGTGGTGCTGGTTCTGGCTGGGCAGTGTGTGGGTAGCTGTGATGGGCGGGAGGGAGGGAGCGTGGCGAACTGCAAAGACGAGTTTTTCCGACCCGGGAGGGTGGGTCACCGCGTTTGCGTGTTCCTGGCAGGCCCCTTGCCCAGTGGAGTAACGCATTCTTCCGAGCATGTTGCTGCATGCGCGGCTGCTTGCTGTGCCTGGCTCCGGGCGGGCTGAGCCACTTCGAGGTGTGTGTGGGGAGTGGGGAGGGGAAGCGTCCTCGCCCGGTGCTCGCAGGAGCCGCTGGGGAGCGGCAGCGGGGCCTCTCCTGCAGCCGCAGTGAGCAGCTGTCCTGCGGGGGTTACTGTGCCATCGCCTCAGCTCTGCAAATACTGAGCCCATCTCTAGGGCCTGCTGGGCACAGCAGCGTCCCCATGGGAGGCCTTGGGGCTGGAACCCAGCGTCTGCTGCCCTTTGCTTGTGAGGTGCTCGCTGCCCTGGGCAGGGACGTGCAGCCACCGTGGGTGAGGAGTCCTCGTGCGGGAGGTGGGGCACATCCCAGCTGCCCCCTTCCCTTGGGGAGCGGGCCCAGCCAGGCAGTGCTGACCTCTGGGGTGGCAGCAGCTGGTGGCAGTGCCCTGTCCCGGGTGCTTGTGTGCTGGGTGGGGGCGGTGGGGAGCAGCCCTTGGCAGGACGTGGTGTTTAGAAGCTTACGGGAAAGGGAAGTCACGATGTCATTTCCCGTCTGACCAGGACGTGCAGGTTTCCTTCCCTCTGGATGGTGCCGGGCCCTGGGAAGCTGCCTCTCGGCGAGCGGGCTGGGGACCTGTCTGCAGCCAGGTGTGGTGCTGGGCAGCGGCTGAGCAGGGGTAGGGCCCTTCCCCATGGCTTTCCTTCACCCATCCATTGCTCCTCTTGGCAGGGCCCCCTGCATCCACTCAAGAGTGGATGCGTGCATGCAGTTAAAGAGTGGGTGCATCCGATGAGGTCACGCTGAAAGGAGATGGGCTTTTTGTTGGCTGCCTCCTCCCACCCAGCGCCGGCCATGGGTGCTGTGACTCAGCCTGGGGAGCGGGGCTGCCCGCTGCGAGGCCGTCTTGGCTGTGCCCTGCCCGCCGCTCCCACCCCAAACATGAGCTCACCTGTTTGCTCAGCGTGGGGAGGGGAGAGGTGTGTGACCGGCCCGCCTGGGGATCTGTGTGTGGGATGGGCAGCCAGGAAAGGGGAGCTGCCCCCAGGGCGTCTGGCGCTCTGCCAGGGTGGGCAGGGAGACCTTGTGCGGGGCTGGGTGGGGGATTTTGTGCTCCTGCTCTCTGCCATCACCTTGCTGACTTTGGCGTTCCTGGTGGGGCGGGCAGACCCCCCTGGCTGGTGCTCTCGGGACAAGGCGGTGCCCTCCCAGCACAGTGCTGCCCAGTTAGTCCCAGCCCCCATGCCTTTGTGTCCTGGTTGGCCCTGGGGCACTGAGTGAGCCGTGTGGCGACAGGGCTACAGGTGTTGGGAGAGGAAATGATCTCAAGTGGCTTCACTGTGAAGGGGGAAGCATGCCTTAGCGAGGGCTCTGCCTTCGGGAAGGGGTGAAATGTCCGTGTCTGACTGCTGGGCCAGCACTGTACTGTGCTGCTCCTGTCCTGGGCTCTGCTGGCTGTGGATGCCAGTGCCCGTGGCTGGGTGGAGGGGGGCTTCCCCCAGTGCTGCTGGAAGGCTGGCTCTGCCTGCAGCCCTGTGTGCAGGCAGCCAGTCCCGGCTGTGAGCCCCCTCTCCTCCTGGTGGGAGGCAGCTCCTGCCCGTTGTGGCCTCGGGTTTATTTGAGAGGGACTTTGTCCCCTCGGCTCCGAAGTGCAGCCCTTATCTGTGCAGCACCGGGCTAGTGTTTGCTCTCCCTGTGGGAGAGAGGCGGCTNTGCATGGGGCCGGGCACGGAGCAGCCCCCGCTCAGCCGCGGCCGCTGGGGTGGGGGCTGCTGGGGCCCGGGAGCCGACGGGGTGAAGCGGGAGGCTGCTGGCCGCCGGAGCGCAGCCTGCCCCTGGAATGCTCTGGCCCCGTTCCCAGAATCCGGCACTTGGTGTTTGTTTGTTGCTGTGCCCCTGAGGTCTGGTGCTACCGTGACAGGAAGCGGGAACGCCGGGGGGAGGGAGGCCGGCCGGCTGGGGATGTGCCTGTGAAATCCCTTTGTCCCCGCCGAGCGCTCAGCTGCAAATTCCCACAGCGCGGAGAGAGCCGCCTTTGTGCTGCTGAAGGGCTCCCAACATGTGAACCCCCTGTGCCTGGGGCTGCCCGGGAGGAGGGCGGGGTGGCGGGCCCAGCGCTCGCTGCCTCCCTGGGCGTGTGGGGGGCACGCCGTAGCTGCTGGCAGGGAGGGGTCCTCGGCCTGCATGGGGTCTCACCCTGCCTGCCGGGGCAGGACGGCCAGTGGCTGCTGAGCTGTGTCCCCCCCGCTGGGCCTCGCCCTGCAGTGCGCAGCCCCCCCGAGTGCCGCGGGACAGCTGCCCCGGGCGGATTGCTGGCATACCAGCAGAACAGGCCCTGCTCTCTGCGGCCTGTCCGCTTCCTCGGGGCAGCCCTGATGGCCCCATGCAGGCCTGGCTCTGTGCTCCCTGGGGCAGCGGAAGGTGCTGGGCTGACGCCCTTTGCCAGGGGCGTCTGCCCTGTCCTTTGTGGAGCCTGTCCCCTCCCCACAGAGCCGCCCACTGCATTTCCCAACCTCTGTGTCCATACTCGTCCTTGGGACCCGATCTGTATCGTGCGTTCCTGCCCTTGCTGCGGGGAGCCGCGTCTGCTTCCTCCCTGCAGCCGGGTGCTTGGCCCCACCCTGCCTCTTATCTCTCCCCTTACCATCCTGCCTTGGCTGCTGGCCCTTTCCCTTATACGGCCTGCTGTTGTGTCCCTGCTTGCATCCCTGCAGGTAACTCCCTCTCTGTGAGGCTTTGCATCAGAGGCTGTGGCCCTCATGGCCGCAGGTGAGGCGGCCGTCCCACTGCAGTCGGGCCAGCTGTGTGCCACCAGCACGGAGCAGCTCTCCTTGCCACAGCCACCCCTCTCGGTGCCCTGTCCTAGCGCCGGGCTGCAGGGCAGGGAGTGGCCCTCTCAGCACAGGTAGTGCCCAGGGCGTTGCCCATGGAGCTGGCTCTTCCCCGCAGGCAGCAGCCTGTCCAAAGTCCCTTCTGTGTCCTCTGCAACCTCCAGGCTGGTGGGTGCTGTGAAGAAAGCGGCTTCCCTTCCACGTGGGAGCTGCTGGGTCAGCCATGCTGGTTGGTTCCCCGTGGCTTTTCTCTGCAGTGGGTTGGGCCGCTGTGGCTTCAGAGGTGCATCCAGGAGGCTGCGGTGCTCCCCTGGGCTGGAGGCGAGTGCGTGGAGCACGGCTGTGCTCCGAGGTTCTCTGCCTGAAGTCGTGCTCAGGGCTGTGGAGAGGTGCCAGGGATGTTGGCTCATTTATTTTTCAGCTAATTGAGGCTGACCAGGAGCCTGTGGTGAATTAGTGGGGATGTGAAGCAGCGTAATGCACCGCGAGTGCTCGGACAGTCGCAGGCTTCAATTATTGATGGGATTCTGTTTTTACTAAGTGCATCACGATAGGCAGATGGAACCTGGAGAATTTGTTGTTTCCTCTCATGAGAGGACAGAGGCCTGGTGCTGAGAGCTGCCAGTGTTCCCTGCCGAAGGGCGGGCAGCCAGCTGGCTCCGAGTCCCTCAAATTGATAGGGCAAGGCTAATTACTGGAGCAGCGTTCCCATTTTCCTTGTCTCGCAGTTGAGGCAGTGTGTCTGGCAGGCCGGCCTGGCCTCAGAGCCCTGCTGTCCCTGCCACGTCCCCTGCAGCCCTGCCACCCCAGAGCTGGGCGAGGGGCTGTGGCCCTCTGGCTGGGGGGAAGGCAGCTCTGCTCTGGCCTCACAGCTGTGAGTCGTGTCCTGTATGGGAATGAACCTTACCCTGTGCAGAAGAGGTGTGCGAGGGGGCACTGACCAGCAGGAGAGCTGCAGGGGGTGGGGAGCAGCAGTCTGAGTGTGACACTGTGCTCCCTCCGTCCTGTGACAGGGGCTGTAGGTGTGCCTCCCGCAGGGAGCTGGGCAGGGCTGACGTGGCCGAGGTGGCTCCTGGCTTCCAAGGTGCTTGGCTTGAACTTTGCCCAAAATCCTCGGTGCTGAGGGAGCAGCCTTAACTGCAGGGATCCCGGGAGCAGGGCTGGAACAGGTCCTTGTGGAAACCCCAGCGGAGGGATGGTGTGCCCGAGCTGCTTTATGCGCTGCAGCAGACAGTGCTCATCAGCCTCCTGTCTGTGTCTTATCTGTAGGATCTTGTCCACGCTCTGCCCATGGTGTATGGTTCCCTGCCTGCCAGCTCAGGGTTCACCTCCCTGGCCGACAGGAACTTTCCAAGGAGGGAGCCTCCAAGGCTGGAACTCTGTCTTTCAGCAGAGCGGGATGCGGGTGCACTCTAGGTGGGCATGGCTGCAGTTGGGCCCTGGAAGTTATTTTTCCAGGTGAAGGATTTGATTTTGGGGCAGGCAGCCATCCCAAGAAGCAGGGACAGGAGGGTTTCGGAGAAATGTGCTGTGCTGGAGAGCCCAGAGGAAGGAGCTCCATGCATCTCTGTTGTAGGCCGGCTTAGGAACTCGGGGTGCAGCACAGAGCTGTGCTGCTGCTGAGAGGTGGGAGGTGAGGCCAGAAGGACCGGGATGGCAGGCTGTCTGGGTATGCGCATTGGTCCCCGGGGGCTGTGGGATGAGTGCTGCGGTGCTCCCCGTGCCCTGGGGTAGGAGCTGCTCGGGGATGTGTTTTGTCTTCAGGCTTTTTTTGTTTCACCCTGAACCAAGCCAGCTGAAATATTTTTGGCTTGCTGGGGTTTTTAAGTAATGGGTGTGTCAGCGAGTGCCTCTCATGATGAAAAGGCTTTCATACAGCCGTCCTCAAAGATGGTCAGGGTCTGGCTTCGGAAGAATGCTCTGTGTAGTTGTATCTTCAGAGGCCGGAGAGGAGGCGGGGAGATGGGTGCAAAGCGATCCCTGGAATTTCACCCTCTGCCTTGCGGGATGCAGCTCACTTGGCTTGGAGCTGTCACAGGCAGCTTGCTGTAGATCCTCATCCCTCCTGCTCAGTGTGAAGACAGCTGGTGCCCAGAGCTCGCATGGGCAGGCAGCGAGGGGCTGTGCTGTGCTCAGGGAGCTGCTGCCCCAGGATTTTGGCACAGGAGCCACCAGGGAGTTGGCTGAGGGCAGGGATTTGGGGCAGACCTCAGCAGCTGGGAGGGTGTGTGGCTGGGCTGCTGCGTGGGACTTGTGTGCCAGCCAGTGCCGGGGAAGGGCTGTGCTCCAGCCTGGGCTGGGGCGAGCGTTCCTGAGCTGGTGGGCGAAGGACCTGTCCTGTTCCTTCCCCCTGCCGTTGTGTTTACTCCCTGTGGAAGGGGCAGGAAGGAAACAGCCTCATGGCTGCTCCGGCCCCTTATCTGGAGCCCTTAACAGCCGCGAGTTCCATTGTTCGCATGCACATTCTCTGGGCTGTGCTCCCAGGGGACATGTGGAGGTGGGGACCTGGGACGGTGTTGCTGGCTGCACGGGCCCTGCCCCACAGCCGTGTGGGGCTGGAGGCATCTGCTGGGGCTGCTGTCTCTCTGCGTGTCTTCCTGCAGAGGCAAGCACCACTGTGCGGGGAGGGTCATGCTGCAGGGGATCCCTTCTCTGTGTTTGTTTCTCCCTTTTACAGGGCTTGGTGAAACACTATGTTGAGAATGGATGCTCCCCACATCAGAACTAGCTAGCAGCAGTTGTGATTGGGGTCTTGGGTGCTCCGTTTGCATTGGGTGTACGAGTGGTAGGACCATCCCATACTGCTAGGGCAGCCTAGGCACCTGCTGGCTGCATCCCCTGGGTCTGCAGGTGCTGCCCTGCAGCAGTACAGTCCATGGGGGCTGTCACCGGGCTCCTGGGCGGCCCTGGAGGCTGAGGAGCTGTGTCCCTGCTTGGAGCAGGTGGATGCCCACCATGGATGGGGAGCATTTCTCTTGAGAGTGAGTGCTGGCTTGTCGCAGGGCTTGGATCAGGGAGCCAGGGTGTTCTGGAGTCTAATCTCCGCTGGGCACCGCACGGGCGTGAGTAGAAGAGCTGAATTTTTTATTGATGAAGACAGATGACAGGGTGGCAGCAACCAGATGTTCGGATGTGCTGCAGGCGGCCTCTGGAGCGCATGGAAAAATCCGCCCTGCTTTGCTGGGCTTGGTCACAGTGGTGTCTGATAGCGCTGGAGCTGGGGGCTGCGTGTGCGTCTGGGGGAAGCTCTGGGGCAGGCAGAGCTGCAGGAAGGAGGTGGACTCGTTGGCAGCGGGGGAGGCGTTTCAGGAAGGGTTTAATCTGAATGCACTCAAGATAGTGTGGGAAATAAGAATTAAAGAACAAAATACTCTCTGCTCTGAGTGCCTCTGACCCAGCATCTGCTTTAGGCTGGGCTGCCAGAGACTGTGGGGCTGGGGGAGACGGGTGGGAAGGGCACTGTGCAGGGGTGGCAGTGCCTGTATTCCTGGCCCTGGGCTGGCACTGGAAAGGTGGGCAGAGCTGGTGCTGCACTGGAGACCGTGGGAAAGCAGCTCCTGCACCAGCTGCGTGGCTCGAGCGAGTCCCCACACGCCTGCCGTGACTGTACGGGTGTGGGAAAGCCGCTCGTGGGCTTGCTGGGACTTGGCTGGGCTGCGCGGGGGGCGGAGGGCAAGGCCCACGCTGTTCCCCATCAGCATGGAGCGATGCAAGGGGCTGTGGTGTCAGAGGGGGCTGCAGCAGGAACAGTGCCAAGCACACAGCCATCCCAGCCCCCTCCAGAGACAGCCCCATCCTGCAGAGGGAGTGGAGGAGACCCTTCCCCAGCCCGCGGCCCCTTCCCTGCTGTCTGAATTAAGTTTGCTGGTGATTTGACCCTGCTCTCCTGCTGTCCCTGCAGCTCTCTTCCTCCTGCTTCCTCCCTGTGGTGGCTGGGCTATTTCTCCCATGACTCTCTACGTCTAGACTTGGCTGTCCCGTGCCTTTGCCAATCACACCTGACCTTCCTCCTCTGACAGGTCTGTATGGAAGACAATCATCTCTCTGTCAAAACGTGTTGATTGCAATGTGCTCGTTCACTGTTCTCCCATGGGAGGGGATGTCGAAGGGTCCAAGCCAGCACCTGTCCCACATCAGTGGGCTGAGGATCTCCTGGGATGGCTGAGGACCTGGAGGGTGGTGGTGGGGTGGCCTCTGTCAGAGGGGCTCATGGGGCCCCTTTTCTGGGGTCCTGTCCCACTTTGCTCCTTTTCCTGAATTGGAAGGAGCTGTGGATACATGTGTGTATATATATATTTTCCCCCTGTTCTAAGAATCTATCATAATGAAATCAGTCTCTTCTGACCTCTCTTTTCTCCTTCTTTCCTCCCTCGAATCATGCGCAGTGAAGAGCGGGGCTCCTCCCCTCCTGGGTCACTTTTCCTCCTCTCACCTTGACACCAAGCCAACTCCGCTTCTGCCTCCCTGTGCCCTTCGCCCCCTCCCCGCCCGTCCTGGGCACCCGTCACCCATGGACGACTCGGAAGTGGAGTCGACCGCCAGCATCCTTGCCTCCGTCAAGGAGCAGGAGGCACAGTTCGAGAAGCTGACGCGGGCGCTGGAGGAGGAGCGGCGCCATGTCTCGGCCCAGCTGGAGCGAGTCCGCGTCTCCCCGCAGGACGCCGGCCCGGGCTTGGCCAACGGCACGCTCACCCGGCGGCACCAGGTAAAAACAGCCCTTGGCAGAGACAGGTGTGGAGGCTCCTGGAGCCCCTGTCGCTGTCAGTCCTGCCTCGATGGGGGTGACCCCAGGCCTGGCTCCCTTCAGCCGTCCTTGGAGATGAGGTGGAGGAGGGCGAGGCGGGTCTCGTAATGCTGTACGATGGTGCTGTACGTGGCTGGGGCTGACATGAGCTGGGGATGTGCAAACTGCCTGGGTCTTTCTGGGGAGAAGGAACTGGCCTGGAGGGTCTTGCTGCCAGGTCAGCTCTGGGTTTATTCTTTTGTGAGCATTGAAGGCTGGCTGTGTTCAGTACCTGGGCATCCCTCCCCATCCCACTTGGCTTCTTAGAAGGTGGTGAAATGCAGGGGTTGGTGTGTTAGCTGCATACCTCTGTATTAGAGGCATCTGTCTCCTCTCGTGTGACGATGGACAAGTTCCCGGAATCTTGGTTTATCTCTGGAGTAGCCGAGCCAGGGCTGTGAGAGGCCTCTTTTCTCTACAGGGCTTATAATGTGGTTCAGTCTGCCTTGGCTGGAGGTTTCTGTCCTGCTTTCGCTTTCCTGGGCTGTTTTTGGGAGGATGTTCTCAAGGCATACACACAGTGTCGTGTGGAAGGCATCCACCTTTCTGGCTGACAGAGGTGGTGCTGCTAGGAGAAATGTGGGGCAGGAAGGGGTGGCTGGGAGGACAACGTGGGCAGGTCAAACTGCAGCACTCTGCAGTCATCTGCCGAGCATCCGCATGCTCCCTCGCAATCCTCAGAAGCCTCTGGCATGTCACTCCTGGCTCCTGCATCAAGAGATGGGGAATGTCTCCAGGGCCGCCCTGGGGAGCAGGGGGGTTCTCGGCCTCTCTGTCAGGGCATTTGAGTCCACTGCAGGCGGTGGGAGAGCTGGGCTGTGTGGAGGTGGGCTGAGTGCCCTCTTCCCCTGGCTGGGCCAAGTGGTGGCTTGCTATGTTCTGCACGGACCTGAAGAGTGACACGTGGCAGGGGCTGTGGCTATCAGGTGCAGGACACGGCTGATTTGGGACCTGGGGCTGGCAGGAAAGCAGGGGTAGCTGGGAGCCTGGCAGGGAAGGGGAGGCGGTTGGATAACAGACCCGCAATGGTGATGTGCGTTTCAGAACGGCCGTTTCTTGGGTGATGCTGACCTGGAAAGACAGAAATTCCCAGATCTGAAACTCAACGGACCACAGGTAAGGGGAACAAAGCCCTCTGGCTGGATGGAGGTGTGGGGGGGACGTACCTAGCTGGGAGAGGGACACTTGTGTTTCTGATGTGGCCACCCTAGTTGAATGGCTTGGGCCACGTTTCTGTGAGTGCACCCTTCCGTGCAAGGGAGTGTCAGGGCTCCCTGGGGGGTTAAGATCTTTTCCCCTGGCCAGCTGGGTCCAGGTCATCTGTGCTGGCAGTGGGGGCTGACTGTGTGTCCCTGCTCCCCCCAGGACCACAGCCACCTCTTGTACAGCACAATCCCCAGAATGCAGGACCCGGGCCAGATCGTGGAGGAGACGTACACCATGGAGGAGGACCCAGAAGGGGCCATGTCCGTTGTGTCTGTGGAGACATCGGATGATGGGACAACCCGGCGCACAGAAACCACGGTACAGGCCT
>WBMW01001328.1:59608-76701 GCA_013396635.1 Penelope pileata
GGGTGGGGGGGGGGGGGCACAGATGGGTTGGGCTCTGGCTAGGGACTTGGTGGCTGGGGCATCGCAGCTGGGGTGATTACTAGCTTGCTGTTTATGTGAAATCTACCCAGAGTGAGGTGCTGGACTGGGAGCACAGAACTGTGATGTGGGACAGGATTCCCTGATGAGGATGTGTCCGTCTCTCTAGGTGAAGAAAGTGGTGAAGACTGTGACCACCCGGACAGTGCAGCAGGTCCCGATGGGGCCTGATGGGTTACCCTTGGAAACCTCCCCTGTCACCAGCAGCTACGTCCAGACAATGGACAGGAACTTCCGCAAGAATGGCAACGGCGGCCCCGGCAGCTACCTGGGCCAGCCGGGCACAGCCACCCTCCCTCGCAACTACCACTACCCTGATGGCTACAGCCGCCCCTACGATGACGGCTACCCGGGCAGCGATCACAGCTACGGCAGCCTGTCCCGCGTCACCCGCATCGATGAGCGCTACCGCCCATCCATGGACACCTACCGGGCCCCCAGCCGGCAGGACATCTACGGCCCCCAGCCTCAAGTGCGTGTCGGGGGCAGCAACATGGACCTCAACCACTTCCACCCCGAGCCGTACGGCCTGGAGGATGACCAGCGCAGCATGGGCTTTGACGATGTGGACTACAGCCTTATGTCTGACTACGGCACGGCCAGGCGAGCAGGGACCCCCTCGGATCCTCGGCGTCGGCTCAGGTATCAGGGGTGTGGTAGCAGGACTGGGGCAGGGGGTGCTCTGCTGTCCCCTCAACTCCTTTTAAAGGGTTCATAGCTTTGTTTAGGTTAGAAAAGACCCAACCATCGCATGACTAGATGTAATACAATGGATTACTTCGAGCATAATTTGAGTTGCGTTATCTTTCACATTCTTTGTGTTCTCTGCAACAGTTTGTACCCTTAAGTCCTTCAAGGGTTCACTGCAGCATAAACAGAAAGAGGGACAACACCACGAGCTGAGTCAGGCATGCCTTGTGCCGGAGAAATCTTGCATCTGCTTCTAATTGTGTGCTTAATTGGTGGTTAAAACTCAGTGCTAATTGAGCTGGTTGTCCTGCAGCGAGGAGTTCCGGGAGGTGGCTGGACATGGCCCTGGGCCTTTTCCTCTGTGCTACCTGTTCTGCCAGCCCGGCGGCAGGGAGCCCGCAGCTCTGCTGTCACTAGCTGGGGTCGGGCACTGCAGCATCCATCCTGTGCCTCAGTCTGGTTTATCCCGCTGGGAACTGTGCCTGATGTCTGCTGGAAGCAGCAGCAGCCTCACCATTGCATTCTTGCCAAGCGGAGAGCAGCAGGCAGCCCTGGGGGAGTGGTGCTGAGCCTGGGGCTGGGGCAATAAAGGCTCAGTGCTGCGGTGCCCTGGGGAGTGCTCTCACCGGGCGGGAGAGGCTGCTCAACCTGTTTGGCAGTTGCAGCTTCTCCCTGGTTTTGCTGTGGGTGATCAGCAGCTCTTCCAGCCTGACTGCTGTGCAGCTGCCTTGGGCGGGCAGGACAGGGCCTGGTGGTCGTTACCTGCCCTCCCAGGTGTGCTGCAGCCTTCCTGGGATGTTACATGCCAGTGGCCATGGCTGCTGTGTGCGAGAGACCTGTCCAAGCCACAGTCCAAGTGAACGTGGCTGCTGGCTGGTTAAGCCTTCCAGCCTGCCCCACTTTCTGCCTGCACTGCCCAGTGGGGTTTGGGGAGGTGCTGGAGGGAACTTGGATGGCGCTGAGGTTGGACTGGAGCAGGAGGCTGAGCCGAACCCCACAGATGGGGAGGGGCTGTCAGTGGGCTGGCATGCACATCCATCTGAGTGCTCTGGGGACAGGCAGGAAGGGCTGGCTGCAGGCTCCTTGTGCTCCTACTGCAAGAAGCAGAGGCTGGAGAGGAAGGGAAAGGAGGCATTTGCCAGCCCCTGCTGGAGATCCGCCCGTCTCTTGGGGCGCGTTCTGTAAATCCCCAGTAGCTCTTGGCTGCTGCAGCGACTGAAGGAGGAGCTTTGTCCTTTTGGCTTGTGCCAGCACGAGCGTTTCTGTTGCTGTGTTGAACCAGTCAGGGCAGTTGTTCTCGCAGATTGATTTCCCCAGCCTCATGTTGGGAAGCGTGTGCTGGCTAGGGAGGGCCGGCAAGGCTGACTCGAGCAGCCTGGGAAAAGCCAACTTTGGCAGTCCTGAGCCCGTGGCTGGCCCCTCGGCGTGCCCCTTGGACAGGAGGGATGAGGCAGAGTGCAGAAGATGGGATCAGCGCAGCCCTTTCCTGCGGCCCCATGAGCAGGCTCTCCCTCCCCACGCAGACCGATAAAGATCGCAGCAATCTGTGGAATCCAGGCGCTGTTGAGCTTGGCTTGTCCCCTGCCTTCTCAGTTACCATCTCGCTCAGCCCCTGGCTCACCAAAATGGCAACAGGCGAGAGCAGCATCCCACCCCCTGCCTCCAAGATGTTTGTCTTGAGCAGGGGCCTGGCGGTTAATGACCTCCTTCGGGGAGGCAGCTTGCCAGGCACGCGGGGGATGAGGGAGTGTGCTGGGCCGAGAGCGTGGTGTGCGCTAGCTGCAAGCGGCCGCATCCCCTCTGCTTGGAGCTCCGCACCTGCAGGGAGGCTCAGCAGCAGCACAGGAGTGCTTCGCCTGCCTTGCTGCCCCATCTCGTCTCCTGTTTTGGGTGATGGAGGCTTGGAATGGGGGTGAGGCCAGCTGGAGGCCATGCTGATGAGAGTTGGGGTATCCCGTTGGCAACGTTGACTTTGGGCAGCTGTCCTGTTCCTGCCTTGTTCTGCTGCAGGGGCGGTGGTGGTGGCCGGTGAGATGCTCTCGGAGATGCCACGCTGCTCGGTATGTCTCGGTAGGCAGCCTGTGTGACCGCTGCCATGGCAGTCAGCATGTTTCCCCGCTGGGACATCCTGAAAGCAGCCTTACGGTATGCTGTGGTGGCCCTGTGGGGCCAGCTGTGTGGCACACCTGAGGAGAATGTGCCTGTGTTGCCCCAGAGCTTGTGGTTTTGGGAAGCCCTATACCAGAGGTTATAGGGGAAGTGTGTTGGGAGCAGGACTCATAACTATCCTTCGTTGCAGCTTTCCGTGCTCACTCAGTGGTAGGGGATCTTCCTGTGTCAGATCTGGGAGCTCAAAAGTGGGGTCTGGAGGTGGCTGGGCAGAGGTGAGCTGGGGACACGGCCTCGTCTCATACCTCAGCTGTGCACCCACAGTGCTGTGGCACAGCTGATCGGACAGCAGTTCCCTCCTGTCCCCTTCTGCTGGAAATTGCTAAACTCCTCCTGGGTGAGGGGAGGATTGTATTTACCAGACAGACTTGTCAGGGACTTAAAAATAGGATGAGAGTCAGGGACTTTGTGCAGTATATGCTCCGGGCGCGTGCAGCGGGCTGTACCCCCTGCTGCTGGATAAAAGACAGGTGGGCATAAGGCACTTCGGGTGGGCCTGGGGGACTTCCGGATTATTTGCACTCACCAGCAATTTGATGTGGGATGAACTTGCCCTCTAGTGGCCATGGGCCTGAGTCGTTGTTTGTGTTGCTACATGGGCTGGCTTGGCCTCAGGCTCTTGCCACCATAGAGGTTCTGCAGAGAGCAGATCTGCAGAGGATCCTGTGTCTGACACAGAAGTGAGACCTGGTGGGTGGGAAGTGACCCCAGTCGTTCCTGGGGCTGCTCGGGAGCATTCTGCTTCCTGATCCATCCTGGGGGTGCTTGGGGCTGCCCTCCAGGTTCCAGCTGGGCCTTGTGCTGCTGCATGGGGAGCAGGAAGATGCCATAGTGCTGCTCTGCAGCCTGGCTCCTTCCACTCCAAGGTACCCTGCAGCAAGGTAACTGACTGGGTACTCTGTGTGCTTCCTCCATCCTCTGCTGGGTTGGAGGGGGCACAGCATCCCCCGGTTGTAGGGCTCACGCTGATGCTTGTTGTCTCTTCTCCCAGGAGTTACGAAGACATGCTGGTGGATGAAGTGCCTCCCAACCAGTACTACTGGGCCCCGCTGGCTCAGCACGAGAGGGGCAGCTTGGCCAGCCTGGACAGCCTGCGGAAAGGAGCCCCGGCCCCAGGCAACTGGCGCCAGCCAGAGCTGCCAGAGGTGATAGCAATGCTGAGCTTCCGCCTGGATGCCGTCAAGTCCAATGCAGCTGCTTACCTGCAGCACCTGTGCTACCGTAACGACAAGGTGAAGACAGAGGTGCGCAAGCTGAAGGGCATTCCAGTGCTGGTGGGATTGCTGGACCACCCCAAGAAAGAGGTGCATTACGGTGCTTGTGGGGCCCTCAAGAACATCTCCTTTGGCAAGGACCAAGACAACAAGATCGCCATCAAGAACTGCGATGGGGTGCCCGCTCTGGTGCGCCTGTTGCGGAAGTCCAATGACATGGACCTCACAGAGGTCATCACAGGTAATGGCTCCAAGGAGAAGAGGGGGGGGGGACTGACCTGTTGGGCGAGGGATGTACACTGTAGGCATTTAAAGTCTATATGGTCTGACTGAGCACCTTCTGCATGTGGCTTTGCAGGAACACTGTGGAACCTGTCTTCGCATGACTCCATCAAGATGGCCATTGTGGATCACGCGCTGCATGCCCTGACCGATGAGGTCGTCATTCCCCGCTCAGGCTGGGAGCGAGAACCCAACGAGGACTCAAAACCCCGCCATATTGAGTGGGAGTCGGTGCTCACCAACACTGCTGGCTGCCTTAGGTAAGGGAAGGGGGCTGCAAACTGCTGGCAGAGAGCTGGAGTGGGCTGGGGCTGCCATAACACTCCGTCCTGGAGTGGGAAGTGGCTGCTTCTTTTCAGCTTTATGGGACTGCTATGCTGTCTGCAGAGGGGCTGCTCTCCTAGGACAGTTACTAGTGATGTAGTACTTGACTTTGGAGGAGTTTCTCTCTGTAGAGAGAAGCTGGAGAGGAGTCTTCCTTTGATTTGAGCTCTGCAGGGTGTGGGCTGCTCCTTGCCTGCCCCTAGCTACCTCCCTCATGATGGATCTCTCTCCTGCCTGCCAGGAATGTGAGCTCAGAGCGGAGTGAAGCCCGTCGGAAGCTGCGGGAATGTGATGGGCTGGTGGATGCCCTGATATACATCGTCCAGTCTGAGATCGGCCAGAAGGACTCAGACAGCAAGGTACCACAGTGCGGTGCTAGGGTCTGTAGTGCTCTGCTGTTCATGAATGCTGGAGCTGGGTTCCTCCTGATAAGGACACAAGGTGAAGGGGAGAGGAATCCAGGACTTCAATGGGGAGGAATTTGATCTTACAGGACTTGCTGAGGAATACCCAAACCAGGCTCCTGCCTTTCCATGCTTGGTGCAGGCATACCTCTGGCGTGTGGCCTGTGTACTGCGTGACCAGGTGTCAGGCTCTCAGCCTGCAGTAGGAGTATTTGACCCCATAGAAGGGATGTAGTGTTACCACTCTCGTGAGCGTCCCCTGGCTCAGGATTCCCTAATCTGCCTTACGCTAGTATTGGCTTGAATTTTCATTGAGCTTTGCCTTGAGCTGTTTACTTAAGGCAGAGCTTTTTGGCCTGATAGGATGTGAACTCCATTCAGGACTGGCCACGCCTGCCCTGGGGTAAGGGTATGCTCTCTCTGAGATGGAGATGCAGGTCCCTCTGGCCCCAATTCAGCCTCTGTTTTTGACTGTGTTGCATGCAGTGATGATTGTAGCCTTTGCTCAGAGATGTGGACGGGGCATGCTCTGAGTAACAACTCTCTGCCTTTCTGTAGCTGGTGGAGAACTGTGTGTGCCTGCTGAGAAACTTGTCTTACCAAGTCCACCGTGAGATTCCCCATGCCGAACGCTACCAGGAGACGCCTCTGGCTCCTGCCAACAATGCTGGGCCCCATGCTGCAAGCTGCTTTGGTGCCAAGAAGGGCAAAGGTTCGTTGGGTGGTGACAGAGACAGGCTTGCTTCAGTGGGGCTTGAGGGTGGTCTGGGATCTCTGTGCTCCTACTCTAGCATCTCTTGTGCGAAGGCTAAGTTGTGGCTTTCTCTGGAGACACAGTGGCTTATGCCTCCCCTGGCTTTGGGAGTTACTGCTTGGCTCACTCAAAACGTTTGACACGAGCTAATAGTGCCCTGGTGGGTTTCTGTGGTGGTGGGGTGGTGATGGATGGATGTCCACTAACTTCACATCTTCCCTTTTCTTATGTGTTGTCCCTTCCCCTTCCCTTTGCTTTCTTGCCAAATGATCTGCCCCATGATGCTGTCGGCACTTCTCTCCTCCTGCCTCCCCTCTCTCCTGTCCTCCTCTCCGCTTCGCCAATAGACGAATGGTTCTCCAGAGGTGAGTGTGCTCTTGATTTTAATTTTTCCGTGGTTTGATTGGGTGTCTTTCCTAGCTCTTTGTTCCCCTGCAGCTGGCCATGTGCTGCCTGCAACATGACTAATGTCCTTGGTGGCCCTTCCTGGCACATGCTGGTAGCTTCAGCTCACCTCTGGGTTTGTTCTTATAGCAAATGGCAAAAAGCTGTTGGGCTGATGTGTGTGGGAAAAGGAGGTATCTTATGCCTCTTTGCTTGCCCTTTGAAGGTAAAAAGCTCCCAGAAGACCCTGGTGCAGATACAGTGGATTTTCCCAAAAGAACAACTCCAGCAAAAGGTATGTTGCCTGGTGCGTTTGTACAGGACTTGAGAGTGGGGCTGTTTCTCTACAAGCAGTCTGGAAATGGGTAGCATTGATTTTATTTTTTTTTTATTTATTTATTTTTTGCCACTGAAGCAAGCTTCTCAAATGGGCAAAAGTTTGACTTGGTAATAGTATGATTTTGGTTGCCCAGATGCACCAGCTGTGCTGCAGACAGCTGTGAGGAGTCCTGTTGGTCTTAGTGGGGGTCAGTGCTATCTCATGTCAGGCTTGTTGGGGCTGCAGAGGAAGCTGTTGCCCTAGGAGCTGAGGGGCAGCATGGTGCCACAGCCCTCAGAGGTTTACTGTGGTCTCAGACTTGTCAGTGTGCTTGCCCTCCTGCCTGCTCTTCTCTCCTGGGCATGAAGAACAGGCAGGACTTAAAACCAAAATGCCCTGCCCAGAGGAGCATTCCTCATTGTGGACATGAGGAAGGGTCATTCCAAGGATTCCAACTTTGAGGACTGCGAATCACAGCCCCTCTGTGGCTGACTGAGCAGTGACTGTTAGCCCAGGGCTTGAGTTGAGCTCCTCTTGCCCCAAAACACTGTTTCCTGCAAGTACCATAGTGTCTCCAAGAAATACAGAACTTCAGGCTAGAAATGTGAGGAAATGGGACAGGCCTGACCTTGTGAGCAGCTCACATAAGCAATGGTGGCTCCTGAGGCTGATCTAGGTTGCAGGAAGAATTGGCAGCCATCTCTGCTGGAAAATTTTTGAAGCCACCTGCACTCTAGTGGCTGGGATCATCTCTCCCTGGAGTTGGTGACAGAGGATGGGAGTAAAACTCTGTGAGAGAAAGATGGGAAATCTGGCCTCATGAGTATAAATGGCAGTCCCACTGCTTCCTGACTACTGTGTGATGACTGTAGATTAGAGGTGAGGGGAGAAGGAAGCTAAACACTGCTTTAGAAGCCACTTCTTGGCATCTGTTTCCATGGAAAAGAGTGGGTGCTTGAAGACCTGATCCCTGCTTATGTGCTGGCCTGCCTGTAGCCTGTGAGGATAAGCTGAACCCAAGCTTCTTCCACGTGTTCTTGGCCACCACGTTCAAGGTGTTTCCCCTTCCTTCTGGCTAGCAAGTTTGCCAGAAGCAAAGTACAAGCTCCAGGCCTCATCTGCCCAGCGGTGCTCCTTTGAACAAGTCAGTTGCTTGGTCTCATGTGCTGGCAGAGGTTTTGAATAAGTCCTTCTTCCCTTTGCCTCTCTGGCAGGCTATGAGCTCCTCTTCCAGCCAGAAGTGGTGCGGATATACATCTCCCTATTAAAGGAAAGCAAGACTCCAGCCATCCTGGAGGCTTCGGCAGGAGCAATTCAGAACTTGTGTGCTGGCAGTTGGACGGTGAGTGCCTGGCAGAGCTGGGCATGTCGGTGCTCATTGGTGTTTGAGGGAAGGGGGATTTGGGGAGCAGGGAGCATTGCTTTAGGATCTCAGCAGAGATGTAAAGAGTCAAAGCTCTGGTGTTCCACGCTGTTCACTTCACGCGTGGCTTGCTCCCAAGACAGCATTCAGCAGCACAGCTCAGGACCAGGTCTCTCCTGTGCTTTTAACAGCTCTGTGCTCCCTGCCAGCTGTGTCCTCCCAAGGGCTGCCTGCGTCTCAGTCTGGCACTGTGGAGCCACCAACTTAGAGCTTGCCAAGGCCGTGCTGAGACCCTGGGCTGTGTGCTGTGGTAGCCACTTGTGTGCAGTGCTATGGGTAAGGTCTTCAAGAGTATCTGCTGCTGTAAAGTTCAGGTCTTGAGGGTGGAACAGCTCTTAACTGGACAGTGAGTTTCTGACCCTGCTTAAGGCATGAGGTGTGTGGTCCTAGGACACAAATTGGGGCCTTCACAGTCTCTCCTTGGGGTGAACCCAGGGCCCTTGGTTTTCAAGATCAGTGGGGGGTAGAGCTCCCAGCAGTGCCCCATCCCGAGGAGCAGGGTGATGCTGTGCCTGCTCAGGTTCCATCATGGTGCTCTGCTCTCCCTGCAGTACGGCCGGTACATCCGCTCAGCACTGCGCCAGGAGAAGGGGCTCTCTGCCATCGCTGACCTCCTGACCCACGACAGCGAGCGTGTGGTGAAAGCAGCATCCGGAGCCCTGCGCAACCTGGCTGTTGACCTGCGTAACAAAGAGCTGATCGGTGAGGGCTGCGGGTGCTCCTCACTTCCACCTGGCTCAAAACTTCCTCGGGTTTGGGTGGCTGAGGACGCACATGGGCACAGTGGCTGCCCAGAGTGTCTGTGTTTCCTTTCCCAGAAAAGCATGTGCTGGGGAGAGAGGTGTCAAAATTGGTCGCTTATCCCTGATCTTTGTATGGTGACTTCTCCATCGCTGTCCTTTCCCTGGCTCACTCATTCCCAGCTGTTCACCCTTTTTAGGTAAACATGCCATCCCCAACCTTGTGAAGAACCTGCCTGGAGGCCAGCAGACTCCAGCCAAAAACCTCTCTGAGGAAACGGTGGTGTCCATCCTCAACACCATCAACGAAGTCATCGTGGACAACCTTGAGGCTGCCAAGAAGTTGAGGGAAACGCAGGGGATTGAGAAGCTGGTGCTGATCAACAAAACTGGGTAGGCTGTGCTTGAAGGGTAGTGCAGGGGGCAGAGAGGGGCTTCTCCAGAGGCTGCCTTGAGGCTGTGGGTACTGTCAAACATCTGTTGCTTCGCTGCTTTCTAGGAACCGCTCAGAGAGAGAAGTGCGAGCAGCTGCCCTCGTCCTGCAGACAGTCTGGGGATATAAAGAGCTGCGGAAGCCCCTGGAGAAGGAAGGCTGGAAAAAGTCAGATTTCCAGGTATGGGGAGTGCCCTGTTGTGGCTTGGGCAATAGGCAGGGCCCTGCAGCAGGGAGAAGGTGTTTCTGGAGCTCAATGGTACAACTGTCCCTGGCTTCAGGACTGGCTGCTGCCCTGACCTGGCCCAGGCAGGCCGCTGCCACCCTTTACTGCAGGTGCACCCAAGGGCTCTGGAGCACCCTCTCGTCCCTCAGGCCCCTTGCTCTATGGCTGTGGGAGGGCAGCATTGCAGGGTCTGCTGGTGTTAGGGGCTGGAGGGCTGGCATGTGCTGCTGTATGGAGTGTGACTGGTTGCTGTGTGGTGCTCCAGGTGAACCTGAGCAATGCCTCTCGGACCCAGGGGGGAAACTCATTTGATGACAGCACCTTGCCTCTCATCGACAGGAACCAAAAAACAGGTATGCACCTTCCGTTTGGCACCTGTCCCCATTGTCATCCACCTTGTGGGTACCAGAACAGCTGGACTGTTCCCTCCCCACTCTTCACACCAGCTTCCTCGGGATCCCCAGGGGCTCACACAAGGCAATCAACTTGAGATCTAGTTTGTTTCTCAGGGCTAGAAATGATGCTTGGAGTTAACATTGGTCCTGTAGCATCCCTGGGTCAACAGTACTGAGGCTGGAGCTCAGCCTGGGCTTCTTCAGCAGTGGTTCTGCTGCTGTTTGTGGCTGCAGAGGCTGTGCCTGACCTGTTTTCCCATCCTTCTAGACAAGAAATCTTCCCGGGAGGAGATCCAGATGAGCAACATGGGACCAGGTAGGAAAGGGACTGCAAGAAGAGCATCTTGCTTTCCTAAGGTGCTGGAAGGCCTTGCCCCCTCTGGGGAGGGTGCTGCCTCGCACAAAGGTGCCAGGACTGACGGTCTCCTACCTTGTTGCAGACAACTATTCCACACTTAACGAGATGGACCACAGCAGGACACTGGACCGATCTGGTGACCTCGGAGACACAGAGCCAGTGAAGGCAGCACCATTGATGGTGAGCAGCTTTTCTTAATGGGGCGTGAGTGAAGTGGGCAGAGGTGCAGGGAGTGACACCTGGAGAACTGGGCTCTCGTGACTAACCCCCCCCGCTCCCTTGCCCCCTACTAACCCCGTGTGTCTGCAGCAGGAGGAGGGGCAGGAGTCGCAGCCTGAGGTAGAGGAGGCAGAGGAGGACGCTGCTGTGTCTTACCCTATGTCGGTATGTCCGCAGTGCCCTGCCCGATCTGAACAGTGGTGACAAATCCTGCTGCGCTGTTAGGGGTGCTTTGGCCAGCCAAATCCTGCTCTGATCACTGCTGCCTGCAATCACTGCCTGATCCTCTGGGGCCGTAAACACATCACTGCTCACTCCTGCTCTGGATGTGCTAACATCTCTCCCTTTCTCTCTCTACAGCAGAAGATCTAGCTGACATCCCTGCCTCCACTCAATTTGGGTTGATAATATATTATGTATAAATATATATAACTCTTCGTGGTGGAATGGACCGATTATTTTTTTTTCTACTTTTTATTTTTTTGCTGGACTGTTTGTGCCAACTAGCCAGCCATATTGACTGGGCCTGGTCCCACAGGAGGCAGCCCAGGCCTCTCTGCCTCCTTTTGGTAGCTGCACCTCCCTATTCTGGGACAGCTTCATCAACTCTTACTCCCTGTCCTCCGTCACCTCCTTCCTCTGAAGGGGAAGCCCTCCTGCCTGACTGCCCGCATCGACCGGCAAGGATGCTGCAAAAACCATTCCAGACCTCTGCCTTGACCAGGAACTGCCTTCTCTGCCTTGCCTTCCTTCTGCTTGGAGTCTACTGCAGGGACAGAGACTGACACCTCCCTCGCCACCTCCTTTGTTGCCTATAGGATATATTTTTGTGTGGGATTACTTTTCAGCTGAGGCCGCAGGGACAAGCAGAGCATCCCTCCCCAGTGGTGGTGGGACTGGAACACGGAGGAGGCTGGAGTCACGGGGTGTTGGGAGAAAGAGAAGCAGCAATAACTCCTTAATTTGCTCTCGATGAGGCTCTGGGGCTGTGGGAAGAGGGATCTGCCTGGCTCTGGATTCTGCTGGGGGGAGCAGGGCTGTCTGGATGGGGCTCCTGCACCAGGAGGGATCCTAATGTGGGAGAGGGTTGGTGTGGTGGAAGTGGGACAGGCCTCCCTGTGTTGGGGGCTGATCCTTGCCTGAGGAAGGAGGAGAAGCAGCAGGGCTTTTGGGGGTAAGATTTCTTAAGGAACTGGCTGGAGCAGCCTTGGGCTGCGAGGGGTTACGCAGCAGGTAGGGCCAGGATCCCCATCCACCCCCGTGCACCAGCCGCCTGCGGCAGTGCCCCTCAGACTTCTCTTGACATGTGCCTTTCTTTTGCCACTGTGAAATAGCTCTTTGAATTGTACTGTCCAGCTTCGCTGGGGGAAGCGGTGCTCCAGGCTGCCGGTGGGGCTGAGCTGTGCCCTGCTGGCAGCCTGGGCTGCCTGTTGCTGGAAGCCCTGTGGGGAGGAGCCCAGCCCTGCTGCCCTCAGCTGCCGCCGTGCCGGGGAGCAGGGCTCTCCCTGTGTCCTGTCCTGGGGGCATCTCTGTGGTGGTGGGAGCACGTTCGGTGCTGTGATCTTTTGGGGGAACGAGGGCAGGCTCAGGCTCACTGTGCAACTGGCAGCCTCCTCGCAGGCTGTGTGCCGGAGGCGGAGCCCTCCCTGGAGCGCAGAGCTGTGCCTCGCTCCTCTCCGGCTCCAGCCCCACCTCAGCTCCTTTGGTTTTGTTCTGGGGTCTAACTTCTCTTTTTCCTCTAAATATGTAAAACACTAATTCCTTTTAATTTTTTAATTCCAGATGAACCAAAAAACCAAACCACAACCCCAAGCTTCCCCCTTCCCTCCTCTCCTGTGTGGGGCAGGGGAGCTGGCGGCAGGGTGAGGGAGGAGGGGGCAGGAGCGCCCTGCTGTTCCTTGTCTGATTCCTGTGCACACTCTTGTAACGCTTTTCAAACAAAATGATTTTTTATATAAATAAAGTTTTTAAAGTGTGTCCTTGTGTGGGTATGTCTTTGGTACCAGGCTGCTGCCCTTTGCTTTTCAGCTCTGTTGGTAAATAGAGGGGTGTTGCCAGGGGCTGCCCTGCTCAGCTGGGCAGCTGCTGGCTGCAACCTGAGTGCTGCCTCCTCGTTCAGTGTCTGCTGAAATACAGTGGCAGGGGAGTATGGAACCCCTCTGCCTCCAGCGTGTTCCTAAGAGAACTGGCTGGGGGGTGCCTGCTGGGGTGAGAGCTGTGCTTTGGAACGCAGCGAGGCTGTGGAAATAGCTGCTGGCGTCAGCCCTTGTCCCCTCCTGGGCCCTGCTGGAGCACCCTGTGAGCTTGCTGGCTCTCCCCATGTGGTGTCAGGGTGACTGCAGCAAGGAGTGCCGGTCTGCAGGAGCATCCTTTCAGAGTGCAATTTTCTGTCTTCTACTTCAAAGCAGCTCTTCTGGAAGCTGTATTGCTGTGGGGAAGATCTCCTGGTGGTGGGTGGTAGCACCTGTGTGGCTGCAGTGCTCCCACCCCAGACAGTGCCTTGTCCCCAGGCCCTGGCTGTCCTTGTCCCCAAAGCCACCAGCAACTGAAACAAAAGCAGGGCTGAGTGTTTTATTGCTTCACCAGGGTAACGCCAGGGTGCCTGGCGGTGCCAATGCCATGGATGGACAACAGGAGTGATGTTGGGTTCAGCAGGGACGGTGCCAAAGCTGCTGATGGGGGCACAGATCTGGGGAGTTTCCCTTTAGCAGGGGCAATGCTGGGATGCTGGTGGGGAGCGATGGGTGATTTTTGGCTTAGCAGGGGCAGCGGTATTGGTGCTGGCAGAGGTGTGACTGGGGACTTTTGGCTCAGCGGGGGCAATGCAGTTGATGCTGGCGGAGGTATAATTGTGATTTTCTTTGGCTCAGCAGGGGCGATGCTGTGGTGCGGATGGAGCAGCAGCTCCCCGAGCACAGAGGGAGCTCAGAGGAAGAGCTTCTCGTGGCAGGCCTGGCAGTACATCTTGTCGCCATGCTCACGGAAGGTGCCCTTGTGCAGGCGGCCCAGGCAGTAGGCGCAGATGAAGTGCTCGGGGTGGTATTTGCGCCCGGCGGCCGTGATGCAGCGGCCGGTGACAGGGCGCCCGCAGCCGTGGCAGACGCTGCCCTGCCGCTGGTGGAAGTGCAGCTCGCAGTAGGGCCGGCCCTCCAGCTCAAAGAAGGAGCCGCTGGCAAAGCTGCACAGGCAGTCCTGCGGGGGAGAGAGGAGAGGGGAGAGGCTGGTACGGCCTCGGCAATGCGCTCAGCCCTCATCCCAGCAGCCGCTCACCGCGCAGACGAAGCACTCGGGGTGCCAGACGCCCTGCAGGGCTGACAGGTAGTTGTCGGTCAGGGGCCGCTCGCAGCCCTGGCACTTGGGGGCGAAGAGAGCCATGAAGTCCTGGCGGCAGTAGGGCTTCCCGTCCCGCTCGTGGAAACCTGCAGGAGGGCAGCAGGCTGTGGGGGGCAGGGGCACGGCCCTGGGGAGGTGCGGTGCCAGGGAGGGCTAGGGGGCGGGGGACAGGGGGGCAGGACCCCCAGCCCCCCCGGACAAACCGTCATCTCCGAACACCTTCCCGCAGTGGGTGCAGAAGAAGTGCTCGGGGTGCCAGGTCTGGTCCATGGCGGTGAGGACTTTCTGTGGGCACAGAGGGTGAGGTGAGGTGTGGGGCGTGGGGCCGTGGGGCTGGGCAGGGCAGCGCTCACCTCGCGGATGGGGCCGGCGCAGTAGGCGCAGCGCGGGGAGAAGGCCTGGTGGTAGTCTTCCTCGCAGTACGCCCGCCCGCCCCGCTCAAAGAAGGGCTGCCCACCCAGCTCCTGCCCGCAGCGGGCACAGGTGAAGTGCTCAGGGTGCCAGGCCTCACCCAGGGCTGTGAACATCTGCGGACAGGGATGGGTGAGGGGGTGTGGGGGCTGCCATGGGCAGCGGGGCGGGGTGTGGGGCTCACCTTGCCGGCGATGGGCTTGTGGCAGGCGGCACAGACAGCAGCGGGAGCAGCCGTGATGCCCAGCTCCTGCAGGTCCCGCGTGAGGCCACCCAGCATGTGGTCCAGCGAGGGCTCGGGCCTCACCGGCGCCCCGGCACTCTGCCCCACCGCTGCCAGCTGCCAGGACGGGTGGGTGAGGGAGGGCTCCAGCTCCTGCCCCACGCCACTGCCCCGGGGCGAGGCTCACCTTGCTCTGCATCTGGCCCAGGTCAGCCAGGAGCTCATCCAGCTGCCGGGCAGCCACAGTGGGTGCAGGCGGGGTGGGCGGCGGTTGTGTGGCTGGCATGGGGCTGCTGGGTATGGCAGGGAGCAGTGAGTGTTGCTGTGTCAGCCCCAGGGCCAAGGAGCACCTGGAGCTGAACATTCTCCTGCCACCCCAGAGCAGCCACCCCTTTCCCACGGGCTGTGACATGGGGACAGGGCTCTGTGTGGGGCATGCTGGAAGCCCACCCCTCACCCTGGCAGTGCTGCAGGTATGCGGGATTGACCCTCCACCCCAGCTTGCACAAGGACCTGGTTTTTGTGGGGACGTGGAAGAAGCTAGGTGACCCTGGAGAACGCGTCTGAGCTAAGGAGTAACCCTGATGGCTTTGCTATCGCGTGGCTGTTGTACCTGTACACAGTGTCCAAATTCTTGCCCGGAGGCTGTGCCCGAGGCGGCAGTGGCACCTAGGAGGACAAATCCCCGTGGCCAGCCCGTGGGACACTGCCCTTCACGGTGTGCCCTTCAGCACACCCCCAGCAGCACCCGCCGTGGGCTGCGTGGGGCCTCGGCGCCAGCCCTGCTCCCAGACCCCCCAGCATTACCTTTGGGGCTGCCGAGGCGACGGGCTGCTGGCGGGAGGGGGCCGGGGGCTTGGCCGGGGGGGAATCCTGCTGCCCCGAGCTGGGCGCCAGCAGCGTGTAGTCCGTGGAGGCTGGGTGGGAGCTCTGCTCCAGTTCTTCCAGCAAAGCGTCTGCGGGGAGAGATGTCGGTAGGGAAGGCACTGCCCCCATCTCTGGGTCTTGTGCCACGTCTGCCCCAAGCTGTCCAGGTCTCAGGAACAGACGCAGCACCTTCTGCCAGCTGGGTGCCAGCGCCCTCAGGGGCTGCGGGGCCCCAGGCACCCTCACCCGGGAGCCCCCGGATGCTGGCCCCTCCCCACGCTGCAGCTCTGCTGAGGAGATGCTGTTTCCAGCTTACCAAGAAACGTCCGCCAGCCCCGGAACTTATTCCGGCACAAGCCCTGGCACAAAACCTCACCCATGGCGCTTCCTGTGCCCCAGAGCAGTGGGACCCGCAGGGAGGACAAAGCCTTTTCTCTTTCTCCTTTCACCTTCCCACCCTGAGGGCAGGACAGGGTGGCTCCCCAGGCCCCATCTCCCTGCCCGGGGCCAGGGCTGCCCCAGCACCCTCGGTCGAGGCGCTGCCTTCCCCGGCGGGCTGCTGGCCCCATTGCGCACAGCCGGCATTGCACCGCTGCCGGAGCCCGCTTCCTGCCTTCAAGCACTCTCCATCTTTGGCAGAGCACTTGCTCAACCACCCAGGCCCCATCTGTCCCCTGAGATGGGGCAGCGCTGCGCTGCCGTCCCCACTGCAGCATTCCCACCTGCCCCAGCGATGGCAGGAGACGAGGCTCCCCGACCCACCACGGGCACGGCCCCACAGCGAGCTCAGCTATGGGGCCGGCCCAGCCTTCCCTGGCACCTGCGGGGCGCAGCTTACCCAGATCCTCCATCCCGCTCTGCAGGGCAGCACAGTGGCACACGGGGCTGCGCAGGCTCTCAGTTCCGCTCCCGGCCTCGCCTCCGCCCCTGAGGCCGGGGTTCATCGCTCGGGGCTTTTCCTCTGTGGGCTGCGTGCTGCAGACAGTGTGTGACGGGTGGCTGCGGCGGGGGCCAGAAGGGGAAGAAACAGGGCAGCAGTTGCCCAAGGGGCTCTGGGCCTGCCGAGGCCTTCTCCTGCGGGAGCACATCCCTGCCATGCCCTCGCCTCTGCCATCCCACCCACTGATCTCCCTTCTGTGTCCCCTGGCATGGCGCAGCTCCTGCCCCCCCCCTTTCACCCCAGGCAAGAGGACTGTCGGGAAACAGAAACTTCCAGAGCCAGGCAGCACAGCCCCAGGGTTCCCCCAGCCCTCTGAGCAGCTCTGTGCCTCCCTGGGGGGCTCTCGGGGACCCTCGAGGGAAAGGCTCGGGTGCTGTGATGGTGTGTGATGTGTGTGTGATGTGTGTGATGTGACACGGAGCGGCTCAGAAGCAGGAGATGCAGCTTCCCAAGGAGGGCTGCTGCTTCTGGGGGGGACAGCCCGGGGGCAGGCAGCAGCGGGCAGCTCCCCGTGGAGGCACCTCGGGGGGGCTGTGCTCCCCGGCCGCGCCTCTGCGGGCAGCTGGGTGCAGCACTTCCCCCTGCAGCCACCGGAACCTCCCGTCTGCTGCGCCGGGCTATTTTTAGGCGATTTGCTCGCTGACTGCTGATGTGACCGCTGGTGTGACCGCGGGTCTGGCGACGTCACTGCGGGCTGTGAGTTCCCAGGTGACAAAGCCCGGCCCGTGACACGGCCGAGCCGTGCGCTGCCCTGGGCCGCGATCCCACCCGGCACAGCCGGGGTCTCCCAGCGGGAACGAGGCGGCCCCGTGCCCGCAAAGAGAGCAACCAGGGAGCGCCCGCAGCCTGCCCTCCCGCCCCGGGGTCAAACACAAGCGGGGCCGCTGAGCAGCAGCCACTTTCTGTA
>WBMW01001329.1:0-27562 GCA_013396635.1 Penelope pileata
TCTGGCTGCGCCGGTTCCGAAGCTGCTGTGCTGCTGATCACTACCCTCTGAGCTTGGCCAGTCAGCCAGTTCTCAACCCACCTCGAGAAGTGGCTTACTTAAGTGTAGGGAACTGAGGAAAATTTTAAATGAGAAAATTGAAAGTAATCTAACCTCATGCACACCTCTTCAGTTGCCACAGGCTTATGATGTACCTTCAAGTGTAGAATATTTGATTAACATTTAGGAAGAGACACCAATAAGGAAAGGTATTTACCATGATCAGTGAAGTGTTTTTGGGTCCAAATGAAGTGCTAACACAATTTGCTGCAAGAAAGTGTATTTCTCCACAGTGGAATAAGTCTTCCAGAGGTATAAATTAGCATAGCTCCATAGAAGTCAATTTTTGTCCACTGACTGCAGTGGAACAAAAGTGATTTAAGCCAGCTGAGGACTTGGATCATT
Organism: Penelope pileata; assembly: GCA_013396635.1. Lineage (NCBI taxonomy): Eukaryota > Metazoa > Chordata > Aves > Galliformes > Cracidae > Penelope > Penelope pileata. The sequence goes on from WBMW01001329.1 coordinate 445, forward strand.
GTGTTTATAATGAAAACCAAGTGTAAAGCATGCTAAAAAACTTACTGGTGATAGTCAAATAAAGGGTGGATACATAAATGGTTACAAACATGATAATATAACAGAAATTACAGACTAGATTAAAATGATTTTTAAACACTAGCTCTTAAAATGTATTTTAGGAGGCAGGTTAGCTAGTTTTAATGCTTTAAAACTGGAGTACTTTTAAAATACATGAAGTGCACTAATAATTTTCAGACACTTGCTGTTAAACTGGTTGTACTTGGAAATTCGGTGACTATCAAACGGAACAATTCAGGGCACTTCAGTCTGCATGTCAGTAGTGTTAGTAGTATACAGTCTTCTACAGTCAGAAAAACAGGTCGTGTTCTTTATGAATATTTTTATTAATTTTGGCATAACAGTGGTATATATAGTTCAAAAATGTCTTCATTTACACACCCAAAAGCATTTGTTGCTGTTAAATATGGGTTATGACACAGATGGTAATGGAAAGCAATAATACAATTTTTATTTTCTTTCAATTCTTTCATTTTCTTCAGAGAAATCTATCTCCATGTATTGAACACAAAATGATTATTTTGTGTGCTTCCTTTAAAAAAAGAAATCTCAAAGAAATTTGTAATGAAATCATGCCTGCTGCATGAATAAGCAACTTAGTGCAACCATACTCATTCAGATGTTATGTTTTTAATGGTATTATGGTTGATAAATTTTGGTTGGATATCAGCTGGATACAGAAGGGGTAATGGTGAAGGAAATCATAGAATCATAGAATGGCTTACATTGGAAGGGACCTTCAAGATCATCTAGTTCCAACTCTCTTGCCATGGACAAGGTTGCCACCATTATACATGCCAAATTAATACAGTGAATTTCTTTCCATATATCCATGGATAGGTGGATTCAGTGTACACAGATATCAGTGGATTCATTAACAATAGCAGGCACAAAGATTAATAATGTATCTTCAAAATATGAATCTCGCACACCTGTGAATGAGGATCATGTTGTCATCAGCAGGTTTATGACCAGAATATTGATCTGATAGGATATGTCTGAAATTTGACACCAACCTGTTCCTTTTAACAAATGAGAAAATTCAATTTTTTAAAATTTTTCTTTTTACTCGCCAATTCTGTTTTCTATCACATAAAATGTGTTTTCTCAGACTATTTCCTGACAAAAATTAAAGTCCCTCACAAGCTCCTCTGTCAGCAGCACAATACTACATATGCAAGGAGTTACACTTTCTAGGTGATGTCACTTCATATCTTGTTTTTTTCTTTATTCTCACTTTAACATATTACTTGCATATGGCTCTCATTTTTTTCTTTTCTTTTTTAGAATACATGCTGCTCCGTATGACTCAGTCATCACCAGTGCTATGTAAGCTTTCTGAAACTAGATTTCTCACACTTTTTCTAAAGATAGTACCAACTAAAAACCATTAGAAAACTTGATGATAGAAGTGTCTGTTTAAAAAAAAGTCTTTCATTTTGTTCTGTGGTAAAAGAGGACTATATACAGTATACATGTAATTGTCTCTGCTTTGGTGCCATGTTTATCTAAGATAACTTTGTTTGATTTCTTTGTGATTTCATTTGCCATATACTTATGCAAACAATAAAGACGTTTCACAGTTATATAATCAGAATTATTTTGATTATGTCAAACTCATTCATGCTTGCTACTTTCTAGGTCTGGATATTGCAGTTCTACAGACTGTTAGGATGAAGACTTTCAGAGCAGCAACCTTCTGACAGAGCATCATCTTTTGAATGCAAAGGACCTTTTACTTCTCTGAAAGTCAATTTTTTATGGATGGATGAAAGATACTCTTACTACAGAACATGCTGCATTACATCACAAAAGGTAAGTCTAGATGGCTTGGCTTTTGGTTTCATAGAAGAAAATAAATTTTACTTTAGCACTTAGAAGAAACTTAGGGCTTTACTCATTTACAGTTAGACAACTAGTGCTTTTTGGGATGCCGTCACATGTGGGGTTCAGCTGTCACTCTAGAAGGGCATTGGTCTTTTTGCAGGTCCTAGAATCATTGAATCCTTAGAATTGGAAGGGACCTTTAAAGGTCATCTAGTCCAACTCCCCTGCAATGTACCGGGACTGCGTCATACCTGCACGATCTGTACAGAAATCTCGGATACTTATATTTTTCAGTGACATCTGAATGTATTATATGTGCAACGGAATGTATTGCATTATATGCATTATATGATTATTATATGATATTATAATTATATATTGTATATTATAGATACTATATGAGCAACTGAATTAAGCCCATAATATTACTTTCTGTCAACAAATAGACATGTGAAGACAATTTTTTCTCCTTAAACACATTGGAAAGATGAATCAGGCCCTGAACCATCAAATACAAGACTGTATGTGTATATTCCAGGATGTCTAACACTCACTATGGTCAAAATGAAAATCTGATTAAAGGAACCAGTGCCATCTGGAGAAATATTCTGCTCACCCTAACAAAGACACCTAAATTTTTTCAAACAAATAACTGGCTTCCCTACCTACCATATTAGTTAGATTATTATTTAGCTTGTTTATACGTAGATAGATACCTGATTTATCTCTTCAGTCTTTCTTGTAATGCTTCTCAAACTGCCTTAGATCTGAATGCATAGTGAAAGATATAGGCAGAAACAACTACACAGAGTTGTGGGTTTAATTTCCCTTAAATTATTTTTTTTTTCACTTAAAGATCATTACATTACAATCTATTTTAATTCAATAATTAATGTATGAATATTTCAGGAGATTTCAACAGAATTTTTGAATGAAACTTGCTATTATTATTAGAAGAGCGTAATACACTGTACTATGTAATATGTTGAGTTTTAATAATTCCCCAATCCTTCTCAAAAATATTCCCTTCACTTCAGATTTATTCTAAATGTAAGAGAGAACCTTCTGAGAGGATGAAGTTAATCTTTAAACAGAATTTAATCTCAGTATTAAGAGGCATCTCAGAACCCTGATGACAGCATTATCCAAAAAAAAAGCAAATCTCTGGTGTACTTTATAATAAATGAGAATAAAAATAATACTGTGGCAAATATAGTTTGATGGATTAGATTTTCTGTGTTTGAAAAAGAAAGCAAATCAATGCACTGTTTTTAAATTTGCATTCACTTGATTTAAATCCATAGAAATATCAAAAGAATACAGAAAAACACAATTGCTCTGTTTATCCAAATGTCTTTTAATTTATTAAAATTTTAGCGTAATTCTCTAACATTTTGTTTTGGTTTCATTATTTTGATATGAGATTTTTTTGCAAAAAATAATATCCACAGTCATAGACTCATAGAATGGCCCTGGTTGGAAGGGACCCCAAGGATCATCAGGTTCCAACCTCCCTGCCACAGGCAGCGCCACCAACCTCCTGATTATGTACTAGATCAGGTTACCCAGGGCCCCATCCAACCTGGTCTTGAACACATCCAGGGTCAGGGCATCCACAACTAAGTGTACAAATAAATTTGACTCATTTTCATAAATATTGTTCACATACAGCTCAAGAATTTTGAAATGTTTACATCTGTAAATTAATAAAGATACAGAATAATATTATATATTCTTCTACCAGAGAAATTTTGATAGTTTAAACCTTTCATATAGTGAAAGCTTAATGTGCTGAATAAATTCCTTTACCTAAAATAGCAGCAAATAAAAAACACACTTAAATTTTTTGCCTGCTAGCCTAAATATATGTTATTTACAAACTTCTATGTAATAAGTGGGCAAGGGAACCCCCTAGTGCAAGAAGTAAGAACTAAACATAGAATTTACCTGAAACTGTATCCATCAAAGGTGTATATGATAGTATGCTAGCTAGGTTTCACAATATAAAGTAAATCACACTTGTATGTTTTCTAATAAAAAATTTCTAGTTTTGATGCAAGCCTAAAGCATGAAGATTAGACAGATAAATGGCAATTAATTTGATTGCCCTTGTGGGCCAAATATACATATTTTGTTCTATAGAATACTTCTACATATATATGTGTTAATATACATGTATATATTTTGATATATACATATCAAAAATTTTCACCAGGCTTAAAAACATTACTTCTTAGATCCAGCATGAACTCCAAAGTCATAATAGTTCTGCGGAGAATGATATGGTGGTCAGGCACTGGAATGGCCTGCGTAGGGAGGTGGTGGAGTCACCGTCCCTGGTGCTGTTCAAGAAGCGTCTAGACGAAGTGCTAAGGGATATGATTTAGTAGCTTAGTGGGTAGGGATGGTGATAGGAGGACAATTGGACTAGACGATCTTGTAGGTCCTTTCCAACCTAGTGTTTCTATGATTCTATGATTCTATGATATCTTTTGTTGGCATGAAAATATTTTAAATGAATCATGTCTAGTAAGCCAGTGTGGTGGTATTTTGACTTGTATGAGTTGTGCTTTACACTGAGGGAGGCAACAAATTATTCCAATGGATAATCTCAAATATTGAACAAATTCAGTATGAAAGCTTTGAGCATTGGTTTTGCTAGTGAACATCACTGTATGTTTCTCCTAAATGTTGATTTCACAGATATTGAATGACTGCAAGCACTGGTGTGAATCCTTACCTTTGCACGTTCACCCTAGCACGTTCCTACTTCAAATTATTCTTTCATTCTTTATGCTCTTTGATCGCTTCAGTAACATTTTTCTTCTTTTTTCTGGTCTTTCTCTTTTCATTCCAATAAATATTCTGCTATAAAATAACTACAAATGTATCAAAAACTTCTTTCTGGAATCATTATCAAATGTCATTATGTTCTCACAAATGAGTGAAGAGTTCCAATTTGATAGATGATGCATAAGTTGCTCCGAAAGTAACGCCTCCTATTTATTTCCGTGGAAACTACAACAGATACAAAGAGCGCAATAACACTGTTTGATAGACCAAATTCTCAGTTACAAATCATTATTTTTCAAGATAGTCACCACCATTAGCTATGCATTTTCACCAACAAAGAACAAGAGCCTGCATGCTGTGCATGTAAAAATCTGCGCTAGCAGATGTGACCCACTGTCACTGTCACCACTGTCGAAATGCACCACCCGCCACCTCACTGTGCTGACATCCACTGTCTGGTCTCCATAATGTTCAGCAAGCATCAATGAATATCAATGGGTGACATTTTTTCTGCATGAAGGAATTTAATTAAAAATCTTTGCTTTATGTACACTTGCATGTCAGAAGCCATTTTGTCAGACTGCCTCTCTGCTGCCATCTGCTGTATGGCAAGAAAATGGAACAGAATGTTGGTGGGAACGTTCAACCTTTACCCACATCCACCTGTGGCATCATGGGCCAACATAATGAAATAGGAGGCATTACTTTTGGAGCACATCTTATATATCCTCACTTTGTATATGGCATGGACAGCTGCCAGTGACTGCACAAGACTCCAGCATTGAACAATCGTTCATCTTTATTAAAGCTTTTAGATTAGCTCGTATTACCCTTTCACCCCAATTCTGTACTGAGAATTTTTTTCAACTGACTTTAAGTTGAAGTTATCCTTCATTTCAACAAAGTTTGTGAGATCTAAACTAGCTTCTGTGATTCTGTTTTAGATACATGACAAAAATCCAACCTAATCTGCTCTGCTTTCCAAGGGTGCAGCTGCATTCTGTTTGCTTCCCAGATTGCTGATAGGATGTTTCATAGGCATTAGTGGTATAGTCCTGTTCATAATGCATTTTATCACATTAACTTTTAGATCATTTATAGACTCACGCTTCTATTGTCACTGATTGAAAATTCAGGATCTGATATTCAGCAACTTTTGCCACTTGTAAAGCCAACTCTAACTCAATTGGAAGCTATAACATGAATAAATGTATATCCTAGTAAAGAAAAATCTTAAAGGAAATGCATTTTTTGAGATATTTTTTCTTTTTAATATATATCAACTTTTTAAAAATAGTTTTATCTTTAGCTTCCTGCTGTTAATTCATATTCTCATAGACACTACATTTTCTTTTATGTCTGAGTTTCTTTCTTCAGAGATCTCTATTTTTATTAACTTCTACCTCCCTCAGACTTCTACCAGTTATTCTTTTTTCTCCTCAAAATTTTCAAAGCCCAGGAAGACTGATAGTATATACTGTTTCTGCCACATTTTAGTGTTGAGTCAGCGTAGAATAATGCATCCTTTTCTCAATGTGTTCATTCTGCCCTTTGTCTGCTCCCTGTCAAGGGACATGCTGAGCAGGAGCTAAAATAAATAATTATACTCAGTCATTGGTTTGGGAAACAGGAAAGGTTTAGAAATAGGTCTTCTGTCCACTCAGCAGTTAGAGAAAAGAACATCATAAAGCAGCAAGCAGAGGTGAAACAGAGACAAAAACACCGGGCAGATGTCCAAGATAACCCAATGATGAAGGAGGCCAAGCAGAGGGCTGGAGAACTTAGAGGAAAGCCTGAGCATCCAGCCAGAAGCCAGAAGTTAAGCAACTCTTGTGGGAAAGCTTGACTCTTGGATTGCAGCACTCATCAGCAGCCCAACAAGAAGGAACGACAGACAGGTGTAGAACTCTGAACCTCATAAGTCATTCTGTAACCACAGTCCAAAGAAAATAAAAACCTCATTAGTACTGGAAAGTTTGGCTTTTGCGACGCTCACTCAACCGAATTAAGTACTCATACCAAAAGTATCAAGCTGTACTGGTCAAATGTATTGCATAACCTTATTTTGTGTCTGGCCTTGGTGTAAACTTTAAAAACTGCATTAACTCCAGAGAAGTTTTGTTTATATAAGCCATCTGAAATTCTAGATCTGAAAATGGAAAATTAATTTATTTGTTTTATTACCTTTAGCCACATGCTCACAGAGTAGCAACAGAAAAAAATACAGAAGAAGAATGTTGTAAGAACTAAGTAATGTAACCACATAACTGAAGAAACATTGCATTTTTAGCATTCATGAAAAATCACCACTGAGTATTTCATTAATGGGCATTATGAATTACTGAAGGTGATTAGTAAGGGTGCAAATTAAATTCATAGTAACAGATCTGGCCCTGGCAGTGGCAAAAAACTTTCAGCTTTGAAAGACTTTAGCTCCTGTTGGCATTTATTTTAAATTTAAATCTATGTTTAAAAATCACAGAGGGTGGTATTATTATGACAGGACTTCAGGGGTTTAATTCATTTACCTACTCAGGGTATTCAAAGCCATTTAGGACTTTATGACTTCTTTGGGAATCAACCTAGCTTCAAATCACCACTTCAGAAAGGCCTTGGTTTCCTATGTTGTGTCAGAGATTCTTACACTAGTGTCTCTAACTGCAGTCTCTTGGATTGCAGTAGATGACTGTGCTGAGTGAATTACATGAAGGCCTACATGTCTAGACCATAGATGTCTATGTCTAAGCTAGTGATTTTTCAGTCAGTAAACAGAAATGGGTGTCTTTACATCTCAGTAACAACGGTGAAATGTGTGTGTCCTATTCAGAAGGACTGTATCAAAGAAATGCTGGTTCAATCTCCACTGACTGTAAAGGGAGTCAAAGGTAATCATCTTAGATTACATACCTACTGTAGGGAAACTGTTGATTATCACCTGAACTGATAATTCAGCACACGGCAGAGGGGTGTGGCTGGCCTGGGGAGCACAGGCAGATTGTTTGCACCTGTGCTCCCCTGGGACCAGAAGGGGTGAACCAGGAGATGGGGTCACACTGGGCTCCTATAACAGCTGGCCAGATGACGTGAGGCAGTTAAAGTTCAAGCAGAAGGAAGCAGCTCAAGTAGGAGAAGCAATACAGGAGGAAGGAGCTCAAGAAGGGAGCAGCTTGAGAAAGAACTGAAAATGATGTGAAGCAGAGCTCTTGGCTCTGGATAAGATAATGGCATAGTCATGTGAATTTGGAATGTTTTCCAGTATGCCTACATTTTATGTGGTTATTGCCATTTAGCATCATAATGTAGGTAGTAGAAAAACAGAAGACCAAGCCCTTCTCCTGCGTCTTTCCCCATCCTTCTCGTTGTGCTTGTCAATGTAATGTTTATGCCACTCATAAAATCACTAGTACCACAAACTTGTCTGGTGTGACATGAACTATCATTTGCTCCTATAGCTGTGGAATGATTGACCTTGTGAGATACCTGTTGTCCTTGCTTGCACAGTGCTAGAAAAGTTTTAGGGATTTGAGCTATACAGTTCCATGTAGGACACAGCATTACAGGAAAAGTATTTTCCTTTGTTTCTCATTGCAGCTGGATTGTGTAATGATTGTAGCAATCTTTTTTCAGGTAGATGTAACGACCTGTACATAGTGGGTCTTACACACCTCATTGCTTAGTATGAAGGCAGCTCTGAAAGTAATACCTGCTATTTCATTATGTTGTCCCATAATGTCAAAGGCAGATGTTGATGGTATGGCAGTAGAGGTAGAACCTTCCCTCTAATATTCCAATACATATTGTTGCTATGCGACAGATGGCAGCAAAGGGCCAATCTGACAAAATGGCCTCTGACATGGAAGTGCATATGAAGCAAAGATGTGTAACTGAATTCCTCTATTCATTAAAAAATTGCACACATTGACATTCATTGGTGCTTGCTGAACATTCATGGAGACCAGTGGATGTCAGCACAGTGAAGAAGTGGATGGTGTGTTTCAGCAGTGCCAACAGCTACAGTGGGTCACCTCTGCTGGTGCAGATGTTTTTGAGCATGGCATGCAGGCTCTTGTTCATCACTGGTGAAAATGCATAACTAATGGTGGTGACTATGTTGAAAAATAGTATTTTGTAGCTGAGAATTTCCTCTGTCAGGTAGTATTATTGTGCTCTTTGTATCTGTTGTAGTTTCCATGGAAATAATCAGGTATTACTTTCAGAGTGACCTACCTAGATTAGCTTTCGGAGGGACAAACCAGGGGTCACAACAACTTGAGCTGTTTGCCTGAGAATACATCTGCTGGTTTTCTTAATGCCTTGAATTGAACATTTGCAAGCCTCTTGTGACTGTTGACTGATTGTGTCTTCTATCCTTTCAACACAGAGAAAATAATGAAACAATATCCCAATATATTTCACCTTGGAAGCATCAGCTTCATTTCCTCCAGAAGGAAATAAAGGATGGAGCTGACACAAACATTTTGATTAGCTAAATTGGGTTATTCTTTCCAATAGCTTGTTTGTAAACAAGAAAATTAAAACTATGACAGAATGTTAATATTTATAATGATGAGGTTACAGAAACATATGTGCGCATATAAAAATGTACACCATTGAATTTAGAGCATAACAGCTAGTTATTGGAGAGCTGTGAAAGGAAACATGCATACAGACATATTTTTTCATATTGGAAAAGCCAGAAGCTTCTTCCACATCTGCTTCTTAAAAATACATTTAATTCCCATGCATATAAAACAAAGAATGTGAAAGAACACAATAAAAAGAATCTTCATACATTTGTGCAAATCAGAGTATGACCTACACTCAGTAAATAGTTGTATTCTGTTTTCACTCATGTACAGAAGGTGATAGATCAGAAAATACAACTATTTTCATGATTTTAATCAAACCATGATTTTCTAATTTTGCACATTTTTTTTAGTATATTTAGTAACATTTGTTATAAGACAAAGATCGTATGTTTGCAATTTTTGTTCTTTTGGTGAAGAATGAGAAATAATCATCATCGAACTGCAATTCTTATATTCTTATTTCTCTGTGTACAGTTCTAAATTTTAAAAAAGAACAAAAAGTAGAGCAACATTCACTAAAATCCTAGCTGTTTAACTGTTTTAAAAAATATAATTTAAAAAATTCCTAGTGTATAACGTTAGAATTGTTGCCAAGTAAGATAATTTCAAGTGATGTGCTCTAACTCTTTATTCAATACACCTTTCCTCATTAATGTATTGTTATAAAGACAATGCCATTGCATAAGGGACAAATCTCAAGAGTAAAACTGACAAAGATATACAAGGTAAGTTGGCATCTGTGTTCAGTTAGGACAGTTTGTATACAGAAGTTGGTCATCTCTGTGACAGATTTGTCTTTGGAAATCTCTTAGTATAAAATGAATTCCTCAGTATAGCTATGAAAAAAATAGCAAATGGAATTGTCTGGCATGGAAAATTGTTACTTGGAGGCTGCATACATTTGTGAAATGCCTGAAGTTTTCTACAGATTTTTTGCTGCAAGAGCTAGCATTTCTGTTGCATGAATCTACTTGTTCTAAATGAGCAATTAAACTATTAGGTAAAATGGATCAAGATATTAAGAATTTTCTCTCCTTCTCCCTACAAGAAAATATTTTTCTTTCCTCTTTTATCCTGTTGTAAGTGACCTGCTCCTTAGAATAACGAAAGTGAACAGATGACAAAGAGTTGACAGACAAATCTAGTCAAACTTCATTCCATCTAACCAAGTCATGTTCACTCTCTCTAAATAGAGGCTTTGGTCACATGAAAAAGTGTTGGTGGCATTAAAGAATATGCATAGTTATTCACTGCACTTTTCAATTAGAAAATAAAATTCAAGAAATTTTCATCCACTATCGTTGTAAAACAAATAGAAGGATTTGGGATTAAAATGGAATTTGTGAGTTTATTTAGGTTATTTGGTACAATCTGTATGAACTCCCATTATTTTAGTTTCTTTTTTATTTTATTTTTTAATTTATTCCTTAAGGAAAACCCATTTATTCTAATTTATCATGCAATTCAAGAGTTTTGTTTTGCAACTGACTTGTAATCTATTCTAAAGGGTGGTTGTTCTTGTTTTTTTTTTTTTTTTTTTTTTTTAATTTACTCCAAACAATAGGTTTGCACATGTAGTATTAGGACTCATCCAGTCGTAGCTCATTTATTTTCCTGGGACTTTCATAGCCTCCAGGCTAAACATCTGTGAAGACTACACCCTCTTCTAAGAAGTTACTTCCTCTTCAGAAGCAGCCATATAAAACTGAATTGACATTATAGTATACAGCCTTTGAAGCATGCACCACTGCCAGAAGTGAAATCAGAACTCCATATAAGCGTATAATTCAGTAGAAGTGTTCGTTCACAGAGACACTGAAGAAGTGTAGTTCGTGCGTATGATAACTCTCTGTACTTCCCATCCTACATGGCCAAGTAATCTAACTGTATGTTGTCAAACAGCTGCTTATTCTTAAGAAGTTTATGAGCCTTTGGTATGAAAGATGGTATTCATATCCAGCAGTCTGGGACAATTAAATTCCTTGGAATTGCCAACAGGAAGTTTTCTGTGGCAAAAGCCTTGGAAGTAAAAACTTCGTGGTGCTCCTGCTGCAACGGGTGTGTCCAGGGCAGGGAAAACAAATAGCACAAGTAACAACATATTTGAACATCTTGCTTCTGGCAACTGGACTTCTATTTTTACGTTGGTTGCATGTGACGAGCTTCTCTTTGAGAGAAGGCGAAGGATTTGGAGTCTTTCTGAAGGAGATGCACATATATAGTGTTGTGAGAGTGGATTTTGATAGAGCTACTTTCATCCAGTCAACACCATAAGAATTCTGATTTTAGACATCTAAATAAAGTAATACTTAACGTCTAAGTTTTAATGCTGAGGCAGAATGCTGATCTCCTTAAATCTTTTCCTGAGCAGTGAACTGAGTAATGAATTCTGATATCATCTTTACAATTGTCATTAATGAGAAATTAATCCTTTCCTTAGGAAATAAGACCTGCTGGCTGCTATTAGTCAAAGTTGATAGACTTGCTTTCCAGGACAAATATCTTCTGGCTATATTTGCACAAGCACAGACAGACATCTTGACTTTTGTGAATGCCTGGCCAATGCAATAAAATGTAGCTATAATCTCAGTAACTAAGAGGAAAGAAAGGGAGTCATAAGATAATTACCTCTTTTCTGTTTCTGCCCAAGGCCCTTTTACAATTTATTTCCTATCTGTGTTTAGCAACATTTCCACTATGATGGTTCTCAGAGCTGTTATTCTTTTTCTGTACTTTATTTAATTTATTTGTTTTAGTGGAAACATATCATTCTACAAAGAATCTTGTTGCAAACTCTACTTTCCTTGTAATTTTTGTTCTTGCCTAATAGCTCTCTCTGCTGCTTCATTTCTTCCTAGGTTGATGACTGTTATAACGGATAGATTTCAGGGTTATTGAGTGAAGGTAAAGTTCGGGGAGGTTGCCTTCTGAATCACTCTCAGTGACAATTGTAAATGGAGCAGAATTCTAATAAGGAGTTCAGCTGTACAACGGCCCACTTCACCATTTGAGGGTTTGGGGAGAGAGGAAAGGCCTTTATTAGCTGCTGCAAAGCACTTTGCAGTTCACATGCTAATGATTAATTTTAATGGATGGGTTGTGACATTATTCTGTAATAAGTTGAAATAACATTTTCACAGCCTTAGGTAATATAAGAAGACTTACTGTAACAAGACACCCTATCAATAAAATATCAGCAGAAAACAAACTTTTACATGATACTAATTGATATACAGAAGTAAAGAATTAGCTCTCGTACTTTGCAGTTTGCATTTATTAGAGATATTTTAAGAGCTTTTGTAATATAAATGGTACATCATTCTGTGGCCAAGATTTGACATGATTTAGTGTTATAGAGAAACTAGTTTCTGTATTCCCTTGACACATGGCTGCAGGGAGACATGTAAATGCTAGCAGCCTCTAAGTTGTTCCAAGTAAATGTATACTTTTTTCTGCTTAAGGTGCTTTTCTTTGTTGTAATAAGTATTTAAGCTGAAAAGAATTATTCATACTTGATTTTGTTAAACAATTTGAAAGTGTGAAATCATTTGAAAACTGCATGAAAATGTCGAAGCATCAGTTGTGATGCCAGCCCCACTGAGATTTTAGCAATTTATGTGGATTGTTCCTGGTGATTAAGGTAAAATACCAGGACCTATCTAATACAAAAAGGCATGCAACTAAAGCACAGATTGAAATGAGAGGGTATTCCTATTTAATAATTTAGTAGGAAGAATTCTAAAAAGAAAAAAGCTGCTTTTTTCCCTCAAGTGTAATTCGGTCTTTGAAAATAGACACAAATATAATCTCATAACAACCTAATTATTGTATAAATTTATTTTATGGCAGAGGTAGAATTGTTTGGATGATTTAATTATTTTGATGCCAACACATATTTGGATTTTTTTCAACTGATACTCCAGAACGTATCATGTAAACTTATTTCTGTTCTTCATTATAGTTAGTCAACCCTAAACTGTACTCCAACTCAATCTAGCTTTAGTTTGCAACTATTGTGCAGAAATTGTCTTGGCAATGTACACAGTCTACTTGCAGTGAGAACTGTAAACATATGCAAAGTATAAAAATTGAATCAGAAAAACATTTAATATATTTTACAGCATGAATTTGCAAGTAATATAAGCATGTTTTTGGGAGCTGTATAATCACCTGTTCCATCACCAGAAGACTGCGCTATTATTATCTGTATTGATGCATGTAGGGATATTCAGGAAATATACTTAAGAAGCATGTACTGTTTTGTGATCTAAGTTGCTGGGGAGATGATGAATGCCAGTCATCAAGGAACAATTGCCGTGACTTGTTTTCTCAGCCAACTGCATGCTGTTTGGCAAGTTAACAGGGGAGAATTACTTGGGTTATATATAATGGAATGTCTGAACAGCTGCTGTGGTGAGAGCAACCAACAGGTTTGTTAGCTTTTAGAGTAATTAACCTAGCAGAAAATCTATTCCCAGATGGCTACTGGTGAAGCAATGACAGGTTAGAAAATTACTGTGGAAATGGATGCAAACAGCTTTCTCTTTTTATAGAATAATAATAATAACCAAGATTTTCCTGAAGTTTATGGAGTTGAAACATAGGAACAGAGGTTCTTGGAGGAGGGGGCAGGTGACCTTCCAACCTTAACCATTCTGTGAACTAGTTCAGTCCATGTAATCATCTAGACTAAAGTCTACCTCCTGCAGAGATCATAAGCAAGTAGTCAGGAAAAAGAACATTCAGAGCAGGCATATGTTTTCTAATATCCTACCAGAATCCAGCTGACTTCAACTCAAGGGATTTCTGGACTCCCGTGTGGCTTCTCCTTCTCCCACCCTGACTGTTCCAGGTGGCCATCCAAACTTCTCTTGAACCTTATCAAATCTTTGCAACCACAACGTCCTTTGGCAAGAGTTCCACAGTGCTGCTTCCTGTTGCATGAAGAACCACCTCCCTTTCTTTGCTCTGAACTTGCACCCTGCTTGTCTCAGCTGGTGGTCCCTTCTTCATGCATTGAAAGAGATGAGGATCTCCCTGTTCCCTTCCCTTCCAGATACTCATGGGTATATACATCATTTTTATATCTCTCTTCTCCCAAGATCTGTCTTCCATTCCTATTTGAATACTCCACACAGGGAAGCCATTTCATACCCATTTTTGTTTGCTTTGCCTTTCTTTGAAACTAGTTACTGAATGAAGTTGCATTTGATTGGATAAGTGCAGTGATCATAATACATTATTTGCTCATTTCATGTAAGCTAGCTTATATAAGCTATAATAGATGAACCAGGAAAGAGAGAGGTGATGAGTCTGCATGATCTTTTTGCCATTAGTTATAGTGAAGGTCAAGAAAATAAGCACGTTTTCTCTCATGTTTTAAATCAGTTCTTATGCGTTATACTTAGCCATTTTTGTCACACAAAATAAAACTACATTAATATTTCCACTGAAAGACTTACATTAAATAAGTCTCTAAGTTTCAGTTCTATTTCATAATTCATTTTAGTTTCAGTATAACTAATATGTCTCCCACCAAATAGTAAAATATAACTGTCGTAATTTCATCCTATAACAGTCATTAAATAGCATTTATTGAATGTTTAGTATTGGCTTATGCACACAACGTATCATGAATGAAGCAAAGTTTAGATAATAGAAGGAGTGATCTAGCAACTTCATGATCTCTAGAGGCCCCTTCCAATCCCTACACTTATGAGATTCTGTGATTCAGGCCATTGTTTACTTATGGTTTGTTGTTGCTGTTATTAATTTTTGATACTTCACATTGTGCATGACTATGCATAAGTACTGTGAACATATTCACACAATCAGATACATACATACATTTTTGCAAGAGGCACTTGCGGAAAATTACTGATATGTAGAATGTAGAAAATACTAATAATCATCAAATACTTAAATTATATGACCTTGCCAAAGTCTAAAGTGAATGTTCCATACAAATTTAACAACTATTGGCTTATGTTATCAGTATGATGTATTATTTCGCTGGAAACATGCATTTTAAGAATAATTAAACAAAAGAAAGAAAATGTATTTCGTAAGTCAAAGCTATGTGTCCAGTTTTAGGCCTCTCACTACATGGAAGATTGAGTTGCTGAAATGTGTTCAGAGAAGAGCAACAAGGCTGGGGAAGGGATTAGAAAACAAGACACATGAGAAGTGGCTGATGGAACTGGGATTTATTTAAAAAAAATCAAAAAACAAAACACAAAAAACAGAGGGCTGGAAGGAGACCCCATTGCTCTCTTCAACTATTTGAAAGGAAGTAGTAATGAGGATAGTGTTGGTCTCTTTTCTCATGTATCAAACAATTGGACACGAGTAAATGTCCTCAAGTTGCACCAGGAGAGGTTTCTATTAAATATCAGGAAGAATTTTTTCATGGAAAAAGTGGGTAGGCATTTAAATGGGCTGCCCAGAGAAGTGGTAGAGTCACCTTCCCTTCAGGTATTTAACAGATGTGTGAATATGGCACTTACAAACATGGTTTAGCGGTAGACTTGATGATGTCATGGGTCTTTTCCAACATAAATGGTTCTGTGATTCTAAGATTATACTGAAGATGGCACAAGTTAAAACAAATTGTTTGGAGGTAAAACTATCTGCAGTCCTTCACAGATTTTACATTTGAGCTGGGCCTCATGATGTTCACTTTCTTGAAAATCCTCTGTTCTTATAAAAGAATGTAGCGAAGCATGCACAGAAGGCCAAAGACTGGAGAGTGGGATAGATGCTATTTCCGGTTTGCAGTAATTTTGTTTCCAAAGGGATTGATTTCTAAGAAAACCAGTTTCAAATTCTTCTTGGGCAGTTTTCCTTTACACAACAGACAAATGTCTAAACCAAGAAGGGATATGGTTACTGTAATATTAAATATTGCAAAACCTAACTTTCTGGTTCTCATCCCATAGCCACATCCGTATTTTAAATTAGGTGCATAAGCTGCCTTTACAATGTAGGGAGAGAATTAGATGCCTCAGAAACTGATCCAAAACTATCAATGTGCTAAGAATAACAGTTTTAGGCCAGAGGCTTCAGGAAGCAACATTGAACTAAATGTTTTACAGAATGTTAGGCAACTTTCACAGAAACTATTTATTTTTGTTTTTGTATTGTGACATCAGGAATAAAGTAATATCTGGATATTTAACTGTGTTATGCCACATAAACTCACTTTGTGACAGATCAGAACTATGCTCTATTTTTAAATAAAAAGAAAAACAAGACCCATAGCTATCTACTTGTAGAAAATGTCTAAGAGGAGTCTTTATGAACAGAAAATAGGGATACTGAATGAGAACATATTATTTTCTTCTGTGTCTGCAGCCTATTTTAATACACATTACTAAACAGCTATTGCAGAAATGAAGCAGAAAGGTTTATAAGACTCTATATCATCCTGCTGGCCTGGCATTCCTGGCTGAAAAGTAGGAAATGAAATGTCATTACATTCTGTGCATGAAAAGTACTTTAGGATCCTGAAGCCCTGATTTATTACATTCTTTGGGGACCTTTGTTTTCTCACTAATTTTTCCATTAGCAGCTCAGCCACTTTTGGAGAAACTTTCTCATGTTATAGGTGTATTGATTGCCACTTTACATGAAAAATATCCTCTTTTCTGTTACCACGTTATCCTGTTTTGCTAGGCAATCTTTAGCAAGCTGTATTTCATTTCAACTTTCTACTTTATGTTGTGCAATGTTTTACTCATACTTCATTCTCCTATTACACATCTAATATTTGTTTAATCAATAAACTTGGAATTGTCAGTGTTAGTACTTCAGACACTCATAAACTGAATTCAAAGAATTACTGGACTTCCACTTTTGTATTTAAGGTCATAATACTAGACTGTTTCTTTAAAAATAGTTTGACTTCAACTCCCTTTGCTTCTCTAATGCAAAGGGATCAGGAAGATGCAGTGTCTGGGGGTACAGCGAGTAGAGATGCATGGAAGGAGAGAGGAAAAAAAATATATGATTCTGCTATGAATTGAAAAAGAGTGAGCTGTAGGAAAAGTTGACAGCTGAGTACAACACTTAGCTAGAAAATTCCTAAAAGAGTTAAGTTCCTTGTTGATTTGTTTCCCTGCTATTCAAGAGGGGTTTATGGGAGTTTCAGGAAAAATTACTGGTAAGAATGCCCTGGGTAATAATGCAGTTTGGAAGTCTGAGGAAAAAAAAGTCTAGGGAAAAAAAACCAAACACAACAAAGAACAACCAGGATCAAGAGAAATGCCAAAACAAACACACAAAGAAATAAAAACACCAGCAATATTCAGAGAGAGAATACTAAGTAGGATGCTTTGGGAAAAACTTTTGTTACCCACGTATTTGGAGCATTTTGAATTGTACACAGAAATACAAAATGTTATTGAGCATTTATCTTGCACTCAATCCCTTAAGAGAAAATACTTGTCCTGGGGAGCTGCTACTGAGCTGAACAGACCTGATAATTCAGCGCGTAAGACTAAGATATATACATATATTTAATTTACTTGAACTAATCTTCTCTTTTCCTGTAATGGGAAAAAAAGTATTTAAAACAGAAAAAATGACAGTTGTAAAAAGCACCTGAGAGATACATGTAAAATCATTGAAATAGGCCACTAATACAGATGAGGAATTTAAAATAAAACTTTTGTTAGGATATAGTTCTCTACATGATGCCCAGCTGTCTCAGCTAGATGTGTCAGTATTTGTCAGAAGTTTGCTTTCACTTGGCCCACATTGATGCTGTGGGATTATTGGGATTATTTTAAGAAATAAATGAAAATCATATATATGCATAGCGTGTTGTATCTCACAGAATCACAGAATGTTTGAGGCTATAAGGGACCTCTGAAGGTCATTCGGCCTCCTGCTCAACCAGCGTTACTTAGAGCAGGTTGCCCATGACCATGTCCAAGAAGCTTTTGATGATCTCTATGGAGGAGACTGCACAATCTCTCTGGACAGCCTGTGTGAGTGCTCCATCAAACACAGGGAAAATCCATCGATCACTGGGCTCTTTCCAGTATATCCATGTCCCTCCAGTACTGGAGGGTCAGAATTGGGCACAATGCTCCAAGCATGGCCTCATCAGTGCTGAGTAGAGGGGAAGGATCATCTCTTGGCCTGCTGGTAATATTTTGCCTAATGTAGTCAATGATACTATTAGCCTTTTAGCAACAATGAATCCTTAATTCATTTATACTTCAAATTTAATTTGCCATTCTTGTCCCCTCATCTTACAATTAATATATTAGGACTGGAAAAGGACCTTAGAAAGGCAAAGCAAATGAAAATGAGTAGGAAATAGCTTCCATTCTATGGGCTGGGATACTTTGGTATGGGAAAGACAGGTCTTGGGAGAAGAGGGATATAAGAGTGATGTATATACTCATGAGTACCAGGAAGAGAAGGGATCTCTTCCAACAGATGAAGAAGGGACCACCAGCTGAGACAAGTAGGGTGCAAGTTCAGAGCAAAGAAAGGGAGGTGGTTCATGAAATGGGAAGTAGCACTGTGGAACTCCTTGCCAAAGGACGTTGTGGTTGCAAAGATTTGATAAGGTTCAAGAGAAGTTTGAATGGCCATCTGGAAGAGTCATGCAGCGGGGTGACTGAGGAGAAAAGCCACCTGTGACTCCAGAAATCTCTTGAGCTGAAATCAGCTGGATTCTGGGAGCATGTTAGGAAGCCATATGCCAGACTTGTCCATCTTTCTCCCTGACTATTAGCTTATGACTGCTACCAGATGCAAACTTTTAGGCTAGACAGACCCATGGTTTTAACCTGTTTGGCAGTTACCTACAGATGGAATTAGGGCAATATCTCTGTTTTTCTCTCTACTACATGCTTCATTTCATAGTTTTTTAGATGTAATCCAATTCAGCACTGGGCCAACGCAAGTTTTAAGACATCATAAAACCACTGTAAAGATAAGCCAAATATAATAATAGGTTAATTAGCTTTTGTCAGCAACTCAAATAAGAAACAAAAAGAAAAGCTCCAGGATTTTTAAGATTGTTCACAATCATTTAAAAGCAAAAAGTTCCATGGTAACAAGTTATTTTAGAAAGAATTTCCAGCATTTTCAAAAAACACTTAAAAATGAGAATATCATGTAATAAGGAAAATATTAATTTAGAGGTTTAAAATGGAATAGGGCTCAAGACTCAACAAATACATTATCAATGCTTTAATTATACCTTTATGATAATTTTTAGAAATGCTAAGCAATGTTATATGATTTACCAGTTATTTACAAGCTAGAGATATTTATGAACTCTACATTCAAATATTTGAAAAATAAATATTTGTATCCATAAACAACATTTGTTGAAATATTTCCCAAATTAACTAAGCCTCTGCACTTGCAGGGAACTGTCTGGTTCCCATTTCACTGAACTTATGCAGGACTGCCAGGCTCTGTGATCTTTTCAAGATCTTTTCAAGAAACCCAGTAACCATGCCATAGCTCTTTAAGACGTAACCTTAAAATTTGAAACCTTAAGAAGGCTTTCCAGAGCCAGGACTTCAGGACGATTGTTGAGAACTCAAGAAATGAGCTTCATTTGGACCTGAGTCAGTTTGTTTATTCCATAGGTAAGTATGTAAAACATGCATTTTCATTGCTCCTGAATCACAGACTTTATAACTGCTTTATTAGGGGGCAGATGTGACCCAGGGTAAAAAGTACATTTCAGTATGCTTAGCCCTAGGTCAGAAAAATCAGCAATCCAGGAAGTATTTTATTTGGAAACTTAGTTTGGATTTGGGGAGAATATCAAAGGGAGCCTGAATGGAATTACTTTAGTGCAGTGCACATAAGGAAATCCTTTTTAGCTTTCTGTCTGGCAGTTTTGAATAGATACTAAGGTAAATGCTTTCGCTGCAGTTGTAGTTAGTTTATAAAATGCTTATTTTTAATTGAATATGTTAAAAGTGATGCTAGATACTCAGTGTTAAATGAGATGAAGTATTCAGAAAACATTGACTCAGAATCTGAAACAGTTCATCTTTTTTCTATCAGTGAAAATACATAAGTATATTTTGGATTGTATGCTAATTTTTTGAAATGACCAGTCTTTTCAATTTATTTTACATGACTTTGCTTGACAAGCAAATCACAAAATGTGATTTTCATCTCAGTCTTTGTGAGATGTAGTGACGTGATGGTTTAAAGAACACCCAATCACAAGGAATTCTTCATAAAAAAACAATGCAGTTCTCTCTGTGCACATTCCTCAGCTCATGAACATATTTCTGCTTGCCTATTTATTCAGGCAAAAGCAATTGGACATTTTGGCTCAGAAGAATTGATCCAGAAGACAAAAGAAATAGGAGAAACTATTAAGAAGCTATCTTTCTTCCTCTATAGAAATTGTAGTTGAGTGGAAGTAAACCCCACCCTGGAAAAATTTTTCTCCTTTTCTATCTCTGTAATTTAAAGTTTAAATATCGTATTTCCTTTATTTTAGAAAGATGTATACGCACATGTTCAACTCCACCTGAAAACACATCTGCATTCTGAAGCATATGTTCTTTTTCTAATTTGGAGCTCTCTTTTCAAATACATCAGGGGCTAGCTGTGTGATGACTGTGTTGTGACCATGTTTATTTCATTAGAAAAGTTTTACAGGAGCAGAATAGAGCAAAAGGCAAGGTTTCTACAATTTTCCCCCTCTAATAGGTTGTCTTTGTGATTATTTCTTCCCTTCTTTTTTTCTCTTTCTCTCCTTTCTTTCTTTCTTGGTTTGTTTTTCTCTCTTTCCCTCTCTCTCCTTTTCAATGGATAACACCTGTTGAAAGTTTTGTGCTGAAAAAAAGACATGAACTGGCAGAAAAAAAGCAAAAGCACAATTTTCTGGCTCTTTTGACCTTCATAAACACCAGATTCAATACAGCTGGAGCCTGGAAAAGTCATCATGTCCTTGTAAGTTCCATAATAAATGCAATACAAGTGTACAGACTGCAGGTAATTCATATGAAGGTAATTTGGTGTCAGAAAAAAAGATGTCATATAGAGAAATGAGAGAAACCAGCATGGCTTCACCAAGGGCAAGTCCTGCCTGACCAAGATAGTGGCCTTCTATGATGGTGTAACTATATCAATGGATAAGGGAAGAGCCACTGATGTCATCTATCTGGACTTCAGCAAAGCATTTGATGCAGTCCCCCACAACATCTTTCTCTCCAAACCGGAAAGATATGAATTTGATGGGTGGACTATCCAGTGGAAGATGGATGATGGACTGGGGCAGGTGCTGGGGCAGCCCTGCAAGCTCAAATCAGGTTCTAGGCACTGTAGGTGACGCCCCTAGATGTCAGGCATGGACAGTCAGTGTTGGTGATACTTGCAGGGCCTTCATAACAGGCTTGAAAATATTAGGTATGACACTTTCAACGATGTGCCGGCCTGGGAATTATGACTGTCAAGTGTTCTCAGGGGAGCATTACAAATAACCTCTAATTGTTTAAAAAAATAAGAAAAAGAAAAAGCTAAAAACTAAGTCATACCCAGTCTACAAGGAAATATTTTGTTTAAGAAGGCTTCCTCAAACTGGGTTTGTTTACGTAGACTTCCTCAAACTTTTGACTCTAACACAAGACCAATCAAAATCTTCATATTCATTCCAGAATGTGCCACAGCATTCAAGGACATTCGAGGGCATATATTTTACTATTAAAAGTTGACTTTCTACTTCCTCACCCCTTATTTAATGCTAAAAATATATAAAGGCATTCCTAGATTGGGTTACTTTTCATGAAAATATAAGACTATTATATAAGTCTATTATATTATATATATAGTCTATATTAATGTAAGACTATTATATTATATAATATAAGACTTTTGCCATCAAACTCACCTGAGCAGGAGGACCTATCACATATTTTCATAGTAAAGAACTATCTGTTATGCTCTACCCTGTGAAGAAACTGCAAGCTCTCCTTCCTGTACGCAGTGAATTTGGACTCATAGCCGACTTGAGTATTAAATGCCTGTTAAAATTAAGTCTGTGTATGAATTGCATACAGTTTGTTTTGTGAGTTTATTTCCAATATAAAGCTTTATCCTAGCTGAGGTTCACTGATTTTCATACTTGCTGTGTCTACAAAATCATACCTGTGTTGAAAAAGTACAAGATTGGGTTAGAGCTCTACATTCAGAAAGTTTTCTGATTCCACGGATGTTCTTGCAAGATACCTGTGAAGTTGTACTTTCTCATTCATACAAAAGTCTGTGGCTCTCCATCATACAAAAGTTTGCTAATGTAAATCTAGATATAAGAAGGCACATTTCTGCTGTGGTTTTATTTAGAAGATTGCACAGATATTCATAATGAAATCTTCAGTCAAAACAGGTGGCTGGTACTCTAGTTCTGCTCTGCCAGTGATACCCAAATTATACCCATACAAATTGTATGCCCCATTGATTCAAGTCACAGGGAGTGTAAAAACTTTCATATCAAAATATTTAACAAACTAGAAAATTTTGCACCAATCAAATGAAAGAATGACAAGAGTTCATTTTGGTTTATTCTGTTTCTGCTGTTCTTTCTTTTCACTATTCTACAGTGGTAGCTATACTGTATGTAAGAGAAAAGTTCTTAGCTTTATTCAAACCAGCAAGACAGAAGTCTATGCAAATCTTGCTAAATATTATATCACTACAAGATAACTGTTTTTCCTCTTTTTTCCCTTATCTCTCACAAAGGCCAGATTCATCAGAGGAATGTTCCAGAAACTCTGAAGCTATGCTCAGAGTAATTTCTAAGAAACAAATTCCAGTGAGAAGCATCATTATAAGCTTAAACAATTTTCTTTTTGCTCTTCTTTTTGATGTCTCATTGCTTCTCCTGCTTATGCACATTTTTGTTTTTTAGCTGTCTGCCTTTCCTAGGAAAGCCTTGTAATTAAAAAAAAAAAAAAAAAAAAAACCTTAATGTGATAGCATTGTACACAGATAGAACTAACAAGAGAATTGGCAACCAAAAATAATTGACATAAGCTGTCATAACTGAGCATGCAAGTAACTGGCACTTGATGTATCTCACAGGGATTTTGTGGTTAAAGCTGGCAATAGCTTCATGTAGTCTTGTCAAATGGAGTAAATGTTTTAAAAAATTTACTCAAATTTAAATTCTTTATATACACACTTAATTTAAAAACAGCTTTAGCAGCTTCCCAATAATTAAATAATTTAGAAGGACAGTAGGATATGAAGGAGAAGACAACTGTAGACTTAGAAGTCTCATTAATGTCATGTTATAGTTGAAAATTACGCACTCGCATTATCCTGGCAGGCCCCAAATTCATGTGTTAAGCCTAGCTGTGAGTTTCTGAATTAAGTGACTGTAACCAGGAAAAATAAGTCAACATCCAAATGCTATGTTGTTGCAAGAAACTTGACATATCTTATCATCCACCCAGATAACACTTGTCAGAGCATATTTTATCAAGCATCTAAGTAATTGAGTTTACTGACAGTCTGATAGTAGAAAGGGGAAGGAGAGAAGACTGATCTGAGTACAAAATGTTGTAGCCTTTGTAAAAAATAACAAAGTTAACTAAGCTTTCCACTTTTATCTTTCTTTCCCATTAACTCTCAGCCCCCTTTCTATCCCATACTCCTATTTCTTCTTCTTGTATAAATTTGGACTATCTGTTTACCCGTGGAAGAATTTATTTAATGAACTAGAAATTCATATCATAGAATAATAGAATCCTTAGGGTTGAAAGGGACCTTTAAAGGTCATCTAGTACAACTCCTCTGCAATGCACAGGGACACCTACAGCTAGATCAGGTTGCTCAGAGCCTGGTCCAGTCTGACTTTGTGTATCTCCAAGGATGGGGCTTCCACCACCTCTCTGGGCAACCTGTTCCAGTGCTTTACCGTCTTTACTGTAAAAAACTTTTTCCTTAAATCCAGTCTAAATCTTTTCTCTTTTAGTTTGAAACCATTTTCCCTTGTCCTATCACCACAGACCTTGCTAAAGAGACTGTCCCCTTCTTTCCCATAGCTCCCCTTTAGGTACTGAAAGGCTGATGTCAGCTCACCTTGGAGCCTTCTCTTCTCCAGGCTGGACAGCCCCAGCTTTCTCAGCCTGTCCTCATAGGGGAGGTGTTGCATCCCCTGGATCATTTTTGNTTGATATCATCAACAAACTTGCTGAGGGTGCACTCAATCTCATTGCTGATGTCATTGATGAAGATAGTAAAGAGCATCCATCCCAGCACTGACCCCTGAGGAAAACCACTCATCACTGATCTCCATCTGGACATTGAGCCATTGACCAGCACTCTCTGGGTTCAATTCTACAGAGGATTTTTTTTTTAAAATCTTTGTCAATTAGAGATTGTTTGTAATACTCCCTTGAGAACTCTTGACACTTATAATTCCCAGGCCAGCACATCTTTGAAAGTGTCATACCTAATATTTTCAAGCCTGTTATGAAGGCCCTGCAAGTATCACCAACACTGACTGTCCATGCCTGACATCTAGGGGCGTCACCTACAGTGCCTAGAACCTGATTTGAGCTTGCAGGGCTGCCCCAGCAAGGCCAGAGCAGTGTTTGTCTCCAGCTCCCCACAGCTTTTTGTTGCCAGCCCTGCCCTGCCTGGACACGGGCCCCACTGAGCCAGGCCCAACTCCAAATCCACACCTCAACCTGCCTCAGTCAGGCTCTGGCTGCCAGGCCCTGCCCTGATAATCCCATGTGTAGCCTCCATGGCTTCAGGTCCCTGGCCTACAGGGAGCTGCTGGCTTGTTCAGGACCCAGATAGTCACCGGTGAGCATCATACAAACAGGAAAATAATAGAATATTGTTCTGACTGATCCAGACAGAGACCTCTGAGAATATTAGTTCTGGATGCAGGAAAAATTCTGAATCGTTTGGCTAATATGTCTGTGATCTACAGTCATAGAAATTGTAACTGGAATTAACCTTGAGAGTCATATAAGAGATTCCTTTGTCTTCAAATTAACTATGTTCAAATTGTTGCTACCAAATATTTGTCAAATATGTATTTAAAACCTTGTATAATGGAGATGTTTTTCTTATTCCTCATGAACTCTAAGAATGATTCCCTTCTTTGTAACAATGTCTCATTCATAAAAAGACTATGCCCTTAGTCTTCGACAGACTGAACAGTTTTCATACCTGTAATCATTCTTAGTAAGTCATGTTTCCTGTACTTCTGCACATTCTTGTTACAAGTTCTCCAGATTCTAAGCAAAATGAAGAACCTTGCTCAAAACAGATTTTCATTTTGATGGTTAACCTCTGATTTAGTCATGCTGTGCAGTTTCCTGGCAAGCTTTTCTCCCACACTGTTGTTTCTTATTCGTTCTATACAATGTGTCCCAAATGTTACTGTAAGATCATCTGGGCCAACACTAGAAGTTAGTAAGAGACAGTGACTTACACTTGTAGGGCCTTATTTTGGCTTCCCCCCATCCAAATACATTGCCCTGAACTGATTTGTTCTTAACACTGTCTTTCATTTTCCAAAGCCTATTAATAGTTCAGTTGATGATCTTTTTCCAATACATTTCTGGTAACTGAGATGAGACTAACACAACAAGAAACTTGTTTCCTAGAGCTCTCCTACATTTCCACCATTTTTTAAAGCTACATACTGTGTTCTTCTAATCTGAACATTCCAACTGTCTCCCCTGAGTTCTCAAGGACAATAACAGTTGTCTCTGAGACTACTCTGATAAGTTCTTTCTTCTTCCAAATGAATTCCATTAGAAACAGTTTGAAGCAATCTAATCATTACTGTGTGGACAATGACAGCGTTAGAATTGAAGTGTGAAAAATGCCTCTCACACTTCATTTGAATATTTTGCATACCTCTTGGATAATTGTACAAATTTACAGGAGCTAGGAAACAAGGTGAGACTTTGCAACCTCAGAAGAGCTTTCCTTCAGTGGGCATTCAAGACACATGGGAAACTTGGGGTTGCTGAATTCACAATGCAGTAGGAGATGACAGCCAGCACTGGGAGCCTGAGATGAATGGTGCAGTTCATCATACAGCTTGCCTCTGTGCAGTTTCACAATTAACTTCAGTCAGTCTAAACCACAGTGATGTGAAAAAAGATAATTCAGCTCTGCCTCTGCACATCTTCTGGGAACAAGAGTAAGACTTCACTTTTAGAAAAAATGTGATCTTAGATCCCAGTACAAGAGGGATATGGACATACTAGACAGATTTCAGTGAAGGACAACAAAGATGATCAAAGGACTGAAGCAACTCTCTTAAGAAAAAGCTGGAGGTGGGATCTTATCAATGTATATAAACACCTGAAAGGAGGGTAAAAACGAAGACAGAGTCAAGCTCTTTTTAGTGGTGCCCACTACAGAGAGTGCTTCCAGTAATTTATTGCATGTCCCACTGTGAAGAAAATAAAACCTCTGAAGCTACAGGAATTATTTGTGGAGGATGAGTTACTCTGCAGCATCTCAGTGAGCAGCTTATTAAGCTCTTGGCCTTCTGTTTTTCAAAGCTAATTTTCACTAAATAGACCCTAAACAAAGCTTTCAGACTAGTTCTGCTCAATTCCATTTCATTTGAATAATTTATGACAAGTCCTTGAACATTGCCTCAGATATTTGGATAGAGTTAGTTGGAAACGAAGATTCATCAGTATGTTAGGTGTTCACTAATCAAAGTACGAACGGACAGTGGAACAACACCGCTCAATTCTACGCGGTGGTGATCGCTGTTTTTCCGGGCGTTTCTAGTTCTGACGGCGGCTGTGCCACTTGCAACATGTTTCCACTAGATGGCACTCTGTGCTTCAAAATTGACTTTTTTTTTTTTT
>WBMW01001329.1:30528-50101 GCA_013396635.1 Penelope pileata
TTCTCTTCTTCTCACAAAACAACAGCAACAACACCATAACAATTTATACATTTTAACATCTCTCTGCTCTTCTTTTTCAGCATATTGAAGTCTGTAATTGTTCAGAATTCCAGCCAGGTTAGATTTTTATCTCTCTCAGCTGTTTCTTAAGTAATAACATTTTCTAAATTTGATTCTGATAGTAATGGGTTCTAATTTAACCATTAAAGAATAAAGCTATATTTTCATTTGACTGCTTCATGGATTCCAGTGTATTTAGTAAGCTCCAGGTTTTTATATGCACCATACTCTCCAGAGTATTTTGACTTTATAAGACCAGTAGACCTTAAACGTTCACCCTCATCCAGCTGAGTCTGTTTCCTAAGACGATTTCTCCAGTTGTCACTGATCCTGTTAGTTGTTCGTTGAACGGTGAAGGAATAGTTTTATTTCACCTTGAAATGTCTAAATGATGCTTTAGTGATTGTAGAATGGATATCCTTGGTTGAATTGTCAAGGTAATTGAAATCCCACTGGTCAAAAAGTCTTTTTCTTAAACCAAGGGCTTTCCTACCTCTTCGGAATTGGTTTTCATTTTGTATATCTTTCCTCTGAACATCCCTGTATGTTCTTCTACATTTCATTATCATTGTTTTTCTGGGTAGGATTTTCTGCTTTTATATGTGCTATAAGACAGTGACTTACACAGCACAGGTGACTATTTTATGTAGAAACTAATCCTTTAATCAGATTGCACAGCTACACAGAATACTTTAATCTCCTTTTTTTAAGGTAACTGAGATGTCGTTAAATGCTTCCTATTTCTTCATTTTTAATGGGTCTTTGATAGCTAAAAAAAATTTAAAAAAAATAATAAAAAAAGAATCTTTGTGATTAATAGGAAATCCATTTTACAAGGTGCTGTTTTTCAGTGATAGAGAAATAATGAATGCATGTACAACTCTGAAGTCATTCCCAAGACACTGCACATCTTATTCTGTCTTATTCTTTGGAAAAATAACCATATATTCAGAAAGCAATAGTTCTTACTGTAAAATTTTTGAAAGAAAGTTGTTAATTAGGAGAAACATAAGGGCTATTCTGGTGACATGAAGCTTTTTCAGTCAAATTTGGGACTGAAATATTTTTTTCTTGTTAGGATGGAGAAGTCATACTGCAAGATAAATAAAAGATGCAAACACATTATGGTCAAGGGTTTAGGTCTTGAGGAATATCAGTAGGTGAGTTACTGACTGTTTCCTGCTCAGCTTCCATTTGGCATAGCACAGCATAGTTATCTCATACAGCTGGATGGAGCTACAATGAAGATTTGAGGAGAAAGAAGGGATAGGGAAATAAGAGAGATTACAAAGAAACATATCTGTCATAGAAGAGACAACAGAACTGGGTGATGTTGTACACAAATGGTTCCAAGATGTCTAAGACATCTTTCTACTGAAATCTCATTAATCTGTCTGGATATGACTAAAAATAAATAAATTGTAATCTTAATTGTACTTACTTCTTATTTCCATAACTTTGAACTCAATAGACAAGAATGCTCATGAAAAGTCAGATTCTCCCTCCTCCTCTAAATTTCCTGATATTGTATCATATTGCTACGTTGATTGGATGATAGACACTAAAATAGGTATATTATCAAGTAAAATAAGTCATGTTTCTTTTTAGTATTTTTTATATTATTTTTATACTTTTTTGGTTAATTTTAATGTACAGTATAAACAATACTTAAATAGGAAAACAAATAAAATTCAAATCTGTTCCTAAATTTTCCAAAATTTTGATGTGAATTAGGAATATATCAAGAAGACTTTGTTTCTTTGCAAGAGAAAACAAGAGAAAGAAGGCAGATGCAGATATGCTTTTACATTAAGGAATAAATCAGAGGTAGACTCTCTGTGAAGAATCATCTGAAATGACCTACCTGTGATTAAACTAGTTGACTTAAAAACGAATATTCACAAGAGAACACTATTTCATGGCCGCCATTTTTTCTTTCAGTCTGGAACCAACAATTTCATGTCTTAAAAAATACAGAAATAACTTTCACTATACAGTTGAAGCTTGCTTTATAGACGCTCAGAGACATCTCTCCAAAGACGTCTTTCTCCAATGATTCTGGTGGGAATTTTATGGAACTGGCTCACTCACATCAAAATTTTGACTTGACAATTTCTAAAAGTTAAACAGACTGGATTATAGCTGGCTTTGATATATAACAGCCTTCAAACCCTGTACTTTATTCAGTATTCTAAATGTACCTTCTAAAAACCTCGGAAAACTGTGGATTCCTCCTCTCGTGTGTAAAGTAGTACTTCCCTTTAAATTGAGGGAGAACAATTTGGCATGGATCAGTAAACCCATTTCTAAGTCTCTGACTTTCTTCAATTGAAATATTTTCATATTAATATTAGTTTCTTTCTTTTTATCCTTGAAAGTAAACTCTTCTGAAGGTTAAGTTCATTTTGAATTGTTTTTCCACAGAAATTTTGCTTAGCCTTCTACCTGTTAAGGATACGTTAGATTTCATCTAGTCTGACATCCCTGTTCAGACCGTGATCAACTAGAGCAGGTTGCTCAGCATCATGTCCAATCAGCTTCTGAATATCTCCAGGGATGAAGAGTCCACAGCCTCTCTGAACAACTTTTTCCAGTGTTTGATCATCACCACGGGAAAGAGATATTTTTTATATATGCTTAAGCAGAATTTGTGTCCATAGCCCATTGTTTTATAACTGGATACCACCAAGAAAAGTACAGCTCCATCTTCTGTGGGTTCTCCCATCAGATATTTAAATACATTGATGAGATCCACCTCAGCCTCCTCTTCTAATTCTTCCTTGTTTCTAAGTATCAGGTCTAGCAGAATGCCTATCCTTGTCAGCTCTTTGATCACCTGTGTTAGAAGGTTGCCCTTAATGTTCTTCAGAAACCTACATTGCTTGTGTCATGGTGATTGTCCTTCCAACAGATACTGAGTGGTTCAGGTTCCCCATGGGGAACTGCAGATACGAAGCTTCTTCCAGTTTTCTGAAGAAGGCTTTATTTGATTTTTCCTGATCTAGACAATCTAGAGCAGACATCCACCCCAACATCACAAGTATTGGTCTGCCCTCTAATCCTGACCCATAAGCTCTGTACTGGCTCATATGTCTCAAGGCATCTGCCAGCACATATCCACTGCTTTATCTTTCTCTGTCTGTTCTCATTGTCCTGAAGACTGAGATTTAAATCTTCATTCTTCATTGGATGACTGAATGGTTGCTTTTTTGTTTGTTTTCTTATTGTGGCCATACTTGCTTTCCTCATATACCTTTTACAATAACTGGTTGTAAAACAACTTTTTGACTTCTGGCTACTTTTTTTTTTTCCCTTAAATTCTCTTTGAAGAACAAATATCACGTAGAATGGATTTTTTTAATGGGAGTAACTTTCAAAAGATTGCATATTTCTACATTGCACTTGCACACGAGAGTTGTATGCTTTTCAATTGATTTCTAAGAAAGTGAGAGAAAGAAAAATCTTTCAAATAGCTTAAAGCAGAGCACAAATTTCTAAATACATCTTTATAATGTTATCCCACATTCAATGAATAGATGAATAAATAAATAAAAATCCCGTCAAATGTTGATTTGGGATGAAACCACCCTTTATTTTGTGTACATCTTCATTGGTAACATACTTACTAATACCATCTATCTGTGATGAACTGTAGTCCTGCCTCTTTCCCCGCATGCTTTATTAAGCCAAAACTTCCAGTTGTGAAAATATAACCTATCAAACAGGATGCATTTTTGTCTGCCAGTATTACAGTGAAAGTACATACTTAAATGAGTATATAAAAGTTAAGAGACTCTCTGATTTGACTTACTGGTCTTTTAACCAGGTGGAAATTTGCTATTGACTAATCCATTCAGGACCTGGAAATTTCTCTATCATTTACTTTCAGACCAGAAACTCTCATTTTCTGTGCTACTACCAGACAGAAAAATGTAATAAAGTTTTCTTAGAATGTTTAAGACAAACATCTCAGAATCTGACTGAAAATCAGTAGCAACAATAACACTGAAAAAGGAATATTCTCTGGAGCCAGAGAATTAAAAAAAAAAAAGGAACTTGAACAGACATCAGCCAATATGTTTGAGATATCTTTATTTATAAGACCACATCAAAAAGATCATTACTGGATTCAGCTAGAAACCCCTTCAGATATGTGTCAGAGGTCTGTGATGACAGTGCAATCAGTGGACCATTCTACAGCCTTGCAGAAAAGAGATGTGGCATACACCATGTCCATCTGCTGCATATGTTCTTAAAATAGGATGGCCACTTACTTGCCACAGACTTTGGCAAGGAATGTTTCCCATAAAGCTTTTTATTTACTTTTTGGCAGGCCCAACACTCAAGATGCAATCACCACTCATTTGTCGCAAGATGCCCTATCGTAACTCCTGTGACTGTTCATCTGAAAAATTCACAGTGAGTTGGTAAACTTGGAAAGATAAGGCTGCCTTACTGTGTCAGCAAAGTGAGGTGAATCATCACTACATCAGGCTGTCCCAGTAAGTCAATCAAACAGGGATGACCCACAAGAATTCAGACTTCTGACCTTTACATACTCAGAGCAGAAATGCGTGAGATCAACATCTGTCTAGAGCAAGTTTCACCACTGTTCTCATGAAGTTATACTTCACTCTAAGAATATCAAAACTCAAATGTCTGTGGTCCTCGTGTGGAGCCATTCTTTGTTGAAGTGTGCCATTTTTGAAGAAGTTGGACGATATGCCATGCTTAAAGAGGAAGAAGCTGGTCAGGTCATGTGCATACACGGCCATGTACAGGATCAATTTTGTGCAGAAGATAATTGATCCTCTATGTTTAACACCACTGTGCTGTGTATATTCTAATGCTGGCATACTGGTCAGTGAGTTACTTAATCATTATGCAGATATACTCACTGGTGCTGCTGCTTTGTCACCCATAGTTGCCTTGGGAGACTGTTCTGAGATTTGTCTGCTGAGACAATATTGGAACGCTATACCAAAGACAGAATGCCGAAGTAGCATCTTCATTTTTTTCTTGGTGACAATTCAGTAATTTTGTTTTCTGCAGTTCCTCAGATTTTGTCCATATGTTGTTGACCAAAATGACAGTTGAAAGAGGCCCAAACCGTGCCAAATAATGCCACTACTTAACAGCAAGCATTTTACAGGTTTTTGCATGAGAGGTAGAGATTATACTGATTTGTACTGTCTCAAGAGAAAATCTGAATGATAGCCAACTCAAATGATTCATTTTATAATTCACAATGGATTTTTTAGATTTCTGATTTTATTGTAAAATCTGGCAAGACCATTTCAAACTGATCCTACCTTTTATGTTTTTCAAGAACTTAAAACGTATTTTATTACTACACAATTGCATTCTCATCTGAACATGATATTATGGAGAATAAAATTCAGAGAGAAGCAAATTCAAATGTAAAGAAAGCAAATTCTTATTTTCAAAGCACATTTGTGTAATGATGATATACTTTACATAATGATTATATACTTTATATAATATATAATATAAATATAAATAATAAATTATATAGTATATACATTTATATATATATTTATATATCATACATAAAGCATATATTTAGAAAATACAGTTGTTAGTTTCTAAATGTGGATCTACAGCTGCCAAAATAGAGTTCCAGTTCAATACTCCCTACACAATCTTATCTTCTCTTAAAGAAAGCTATGACTGAGGCTGTATTTATTTGACAGTTGATAACAGGAGACTACAGTACAGAAGCAAGGATGTTACTTTTAGATCTGAGTCCTCCCATTATACAAAACTTTCTCATGTGTCTTTTCAAAGCAGAGACATGCAAGTGTGGCTCATAATTCTTTCAAAGGCTCTTTAAATACATATGTTTTTTAAAAAAGAAAAAACCCTGCCACTTTTAGTCATCAATCTCAACTTCAGCATTCTTTCCCTTTCATTCTGTACACTCTAATACCTACTCTCTTATCAAATACAAAGTTGTATAGGCAGAATAATGACTTAAAAGGACATTGCAAAAACTTTCCTTTCTGTTTCACCGCATTCCTATATCTGTAATTTTCAGAAAGCTTTTCTTATAGTCTACTTTTTCACAATGATTAATGCATATTTTATCACCTGAACAGAATAGTTGTGGGGAAAATAAAGTGCAAACCTAAAGCGGAGGGAATTCAAAACTGAAAAAAATTAAAACTTCAGCCGTTTGTATATTCAGCATTGCTGTATTCTTAAATTAATACATTAGTTTTTATATAGTATTATCTCTGTTTTCACCATGAAGCAAAGCTTTTTTGCATGATCTATTTATTTGACAGGCTTATTTGTTTCTTCAACTGAGTGTGATTATATAACAGGTGTTTGCAGGAGTACCATATCTAGGATTTTTAAGCTATTGAGTAGAATGTAAAGATATACAACTTTTTTCAAAGCTTCCCAAAAAAGCAGACAATGTTTGCCATACCTTCCATGATAGTAAAAGAGGCAGGTAATGGCAGAAGTAAGCTGTGAGCTTGGGGTGTATACATTCTACAGCCTCTACAACTACCTGAAAGGAGGTTGTGGTGAGGTGGGGGTCAGCCTCTTCTCCCGGGTAACTAGCAATAGGATGAGAGGGAATGGCCTCTAGTTGCACCAGGGGAGGGTCAGGTTAGATATTGGGAAAAACTTCTTCTATGAGAGAGTGGTCGGGTACCAGAACAGGCTGCCCAGGGAGCTGGTTGAGTCACCGTCCCTGGAGATGTTCAAGGTATGCCTGGATGTGGAATTGAGAGACATGGTTTAGTGGGTAGTCTTGGTGGTAGGTGGACGGTTGGACTAGATGATCTTGGAGGTCTTTTCCAGCCTTGATGATTCTATGAGTTTATGATTCTTTCCTGCTTTTTCTGGATGCAACAAGATGGGAAGCAACCAGGAGTGATGGGGACATGGGCTGTTGCTGTTCAGAGGTGTCATTGTCCAACAGTAAATATCATATTCCCTTTCCTATTGGTAGTAATAGTGGCTGCCCAGACTTCAGGACAAAGTAAATAACAAAACAGTTTCCCTAACCCTGTAAATATAACTAACTGGCTAATATTTTCTATTCCTAGAAGTAGCCATGTGTAGGGAAACAGTTGATCTCAGTATGAAGTGATGATTGAGCATGTGGCAGAGGGGTGTGGCTGGCCTGGGGGGCGCTGGTGCATCACTTGCACCTGTGATCGGGAAGGGTGGTCCTGGAGCGGAGTTGCCCCAGGCTTAGATAAAGGCCAGCCAGGCAGAGAAAGGAGTAGCTTGAGAAGCTTGAGGAAGCGAAAAGTTAGANGAGAGAGAGAGAGAGAGAGGAAAAAAAATTGGTGAGAAGCCTGAAAGTGAGAAGACTGGAAAGGAGCTGGAGGAAGAAAGAGAAGAGCAAATGGCGTAGTCATAAGAGTTTTGGGGCCTTTTCCGTTACACCATGTATGAAATAGTGAAGCAAATGTAAAGATCAGACAAAACATGATGTCTCTCAGATGTGCTCTACAAGGTGAAGTAATATGCAGGAAAGTAGGCTAATCATTTCACTCAACACTATTGTAATTTGAACTTCTGGAGTTCAGAGCATTTGTGTTTACAGTCTTAATGGTGTTTTAGATTTGGATTTAAACCTCCATACCAGCTAGAGTAGGAAAAAACTGCAGAGTCATCTCATGCATTTTACATAGTTCACAGCTGAAAGGAAAAACATTAGTCAGAGTTTTCACCTTTTAGACACTAAAGTCAATCATTTCTAAAGTACAAATACTAAAGAAACTTTGCTGTTACTTGAAACACTGATTTAATTATTGGTCCTTTTGTGTTCTGTCTTTTACTATTTGTATAACCATTTTTATTGGCTCCTGGAAGAAATGGATTATCAAACAACCACACTTGTGATAATACATTTCATCCAAATAATGAAATGTCCACAGGTCTGTCCGTGCAGTTCCTTTTCCCACCTTTTTGGTCCGAAACTTCTGCCCTCCCTTTACCATATTCATGTTTACTTATCTTGGCTGTTTGCAGTACCAGTAAAAAGAATTCATCTTGATTTTCATTTGAGTTACCATTTAATTACCGAGACAAATAAATCTGCCTCAAGGCTTGGTATTTTACACTTTATTTTTTAATTTATCAAATTCTACCTCTTATTTACAGCAAGAAAGTAATTAACTAATCTCTATAACTTGTTTGTATTTTGCTAATATGATTCACATGGACATAGTTTAAGAACTACCAACATATGTAATGAATATAAGATGCCACTGTTACCCTAAGAGGCTGTGAGTTCAGTAAATTTGCTTGATTTCAAATATTAGAGTTTTGAAATACACATTAGTAATGTACAAACAAAAATAGATCAGTATTATCATGATTGTTACTCAGTTATGGACACAGGAAACATAATAAGCATGAAAATTCTTTTTAGCTGACAGGGTATAAAAAAACAGTGTTTTAAAGAGTATCATTACCCCTTTAAAATAATGTTATTTCCTCTGAAATTTCCACACAAGCTTACAATACTTTTTCACACAATTCTATCAGGTTTTTATTCTTTCTGTGCAAAAATCTGTTACTTTAAAAAGGTAGCTAAACTTACATTTTTCTTTTTCTGTGACATCCATACAGAACTCAGTGCTAAAGGAAAGCTAGCACGAGACAAAGAGTTTATAAAATTGAAGAAAACATAGGAGAGAAATTGTGGAATTTAGTACAATAGAACAATTCTCATTACTTTATTATAAAGAAGAGATCATATTTATGTTAAGATTCACAATATTCAAAGTTGTACCACAGATGTGCAGATGAAAAGTATATGATGAAATCATATCTCACATATAAATATTTTTCATTCCTTTTAATTTTACTTTTTTTGTGTGTTATGTCTGATGAAACTATTGCTAAATTACTGTAATTACTTCCTTTAAAGCAGTAATTAGGGTTTCCTAGCAGGCAAGGAATTAGCATGTTCAGCAGACCATCTGGCATGGACTATATGTGCAAGCTACAAAGACTGCTTTTTTTCTTTTTCTTTTTTTTCCCCCCCTTCCAGTGCAGATGCCAGTACTTATCTAAAAGCATAGAAAAGATTATTCTTTATTTCTTTCCACGCTCTGTCTCAGACTATATGGATTTCTGGGTACCCCTTCAAAGTTGATTGTAATGAAATTTTTCAAATTTATTGAAAAGAATGGCACTTAAGTAATGAAGTTTTAAAAACAGAATATTCATCTGCATAAAGCCCCTTCCTAAAAATCTTATCTTCATTTGCTCTGTCTTAATTTCATTTATTAATTTATTAAAAATATGTAGAGTATTAAGAATAGTAATGAATTTTCTGCACTGAAATTTTTCTATACTGAATGTAGAAAAGAATACTAGTAATACTAGTAAAAGTTTAAATGTTAAACCTGTTTAACCTGTTTAATCATCCCACTTAAACAGCAGATAAATTTTAGAGTGATAACATTTTTACTTCTAGATTAATATTTTATGTGTAGCAGTCTAAAGAGAACCTAAACACATGGATTTTTTTCAGGGAAAAAAAGAGAGAGGATCAGACTAATCAAGCACAAAAATATGTTCTATAAACTATGTATTATTAAGAAAGGGCAAAAAAGAGAAGTGAATGAGTTACTCCAGAGATTACCTCTAAGATCTATCATAGAAAATAAGTCTGTAAGATACTTGAAGAGGTCAACAAGTACGCTCTCAGCAAAATATACTATTCCCAAGCAATACTAACCAAATTTGTGAAAGGAGATGAAGAGTCTAGATGTGCTTTCAATACAGAATAATTTTTACAGTCTATTCCAGTGTTTAACTAGGACATCTTTAAACTTTTGAAAGCACTGTACAGAAATGCTTAATCTATCTTAAGATCGTTATTTCATGTCCTATCTAAATATTTTCAGTAACAACATGTTCCACTTTGCAGATAACTTTAAAGTATTTGAGGATTTGTATCTCAGATTTCTTCTTTGCAGAATATGCTGGAACAGTTGTATTTCCTAGACCCTTCTGTTTCTGTCTTCTGGATTTTCCTCATCGTATTTTTAGAGAGGAATGGGGAAAAGAGTTGGAAATTCCAAACCTGTGCTTTAGACACTGACATTTTTCTTATAATTTATTATTCCTTCCCAGTTACAATACTCCGCACTCTCGCTCTTGAATTTGAATCTTTTGTTTTTAATTCATTTCCTTCACTTCCCGAACAGATTTAAGTTTTATTCAGTTTTCCTATGTACTTGTAAGTCCAAAGAAATTCTCCGTCTTATCACAAAAAAGTAAATGTTAGCTCAATGTGTATATCTCATTGACAGAACATCCATAGTTGAACATTTTTTCTCTAGGATATATATGTCATCTCTTAACTCTTAGATGTGAGGATTTTAGAGAATACTAACACTTCAATTCTTCAGCTCTCACTCACAGGTAAATACTGTCGTTCTCCCTAATGCTCTTAACATCCCGTGTGGCACTAATATTAAGTATGTTATACTATGAAACTATCATGCTATACCAGGCATAAGGTCTAGGCATTCTCATCCGTTCATACGGCAAATATTCAGACTTCCAGAATGTTAGGAGGCAAGAGACAGGCAGCACATTTCTTACATGGCCTTATGATTGTTGTTGGTAAACCAGTTTGACTATCTCGGACTTTGGGCAATGTTTTATTCTTCTGTTGTCACTGAGAAGATGTAATACTGATTCTCATTGTCATAAGATTTTTGATCAATAGAGTCCTCTCTGTTAGAAGAATTATCCAGTTGCTTGCTCTATCTTTGCATAGTATTCCATACACCCATCCTTTACTGCAGCAATTCTCTCAAGTCATTCAGTTTTTCTATCTGTAGTAGGTTTTATATTTACATGTCAATGAACTTGTCATGATTTTGGATGATGCCAACAGTCAGATGTTCTTTACTCACTTTTCCCAGAAATTCCCTAAGCAAGTAGCTCCCACATCAGTAGTTTTTTGTTTTTCATCTCTCCAAACAGAGATCTTGTCCATCTCTCGTATGTCACAGATCTTATCAATTCATACTAGTATGTAGATGGAGGCAGTACACTTTGGTATGTTTTTATCTACTCCTCATCGGTAGAAATGAAAGAATAGTCACTCTGTGGAGGTCATTTGGTTGCATAGAAATTTCCCAGCCATTGCAGTTCTCTTTCTAAGGTTCCAGTTCCTACATTTGTTCCTTCTAATAATATCCTTAATGGATCCTTTGTTTTACCTCTAACTTTTAAGCTCTTTTTGCCTAGGTTATCCCTGCTATTATGGAGCATTTCTGTTAACTGTCAACACCTCTGACAGAAGTGTAGCAAAAAGTAGATATTCAGTAATCAAAGTATTTACTCGTTTTCCAACAGCCAGCTAGACCGACCACCTCTCATACGACTGCCTATGTATCTGTAATGGTGCAGCACGGGCTCCATGAGAGCATCAGTGGCTCCACCAAGGCAGGATCTGACATCCAGGGCCAGGATTTCCTACTGCCCTCGTCAGGGAAAACAACAGTTGGGGGCAGAGGAAGACAACTAATGGCTGCTCTAGCCCTGGGCACTGGCCTCCTTTCTAGGAACATGGTAAGACTGAGGACATTACCCTGTAGATCAGAGATCTGGCTGTGACAATGTGGGGAATTAAGTTCAGGCCAGTCCCAGTGCAACAATCCCACCTGTGAGCTGCTCCCAAGGGAAAGCAGTCACTCTCTTCTGAGGCCTCTCAGTTTCTTCAGAACAGTTTTCAGCAAGGTCAGCAGCTGCCTCTTAGCTCAGGTTGGCAAACCCCTGGTGATTAGATGTGCACAGGGCCCTTGCAGTAGCTTCTTAGTCCTTAAAGTCTCTCTTCATAAAACAAAATTTCTATACCCATGTCTGAGCTATGTTTCTGAGATCATTGTCAGTGGTGAGATAGACAAATCAGTCAGTGAAACTTGGAGTCAGCTCTTAGCTGTAGCAGCTGATGTGCTTAAAACTGGATGTTCTAAGGTATTGGAAATATCCACATGGACCTGATATATACTTTCAAAATCTTGCAGGGAGACAACCCTTTTGGATGAACATCTGAAAGCTGGGGATGATAGAACAGTTTAATTTTTCCAAATTTACTGTATATGCTTCTGTTTAGACCACTGCATGATACCATGGAGAGCTGTACCATCATCCAAATACAGGAATAAATCAAAGTGAGTTAAATAGACTTATAGACTGTGTAGACTCTTGAACACCTACACTTATTTTAACTTAGGAATATGAATCTGGAACTGAATCCCATTCCAGCAGTATGAAGACAGAATAGCTAAAGCACTTTTTTAGACACAAATAGGATAATTTAATTTTCTTTGAAGAGAGTTCACCATGTTTCATCATCCTTCAGGAGTTTTTAGTTTGCTGGAGTATCACTGGAGATAATTGAAGTTATTCAGTGCATAAATGCATATCCAGTGCTGTAACTGTTGTGATACAGGAAACCTTGCAATTCCTGAAAATTGAGATGATCTCAACTGATAAAACAGATTTAGCTAATAAGTTGCCTAAAGAGGTGGTGGATGCCCCATCCCTGGAGGCGTTCAATGTCAGACTGGACAAGGCTCTGAGCAACCTGATCTAGCTGTAGGTTTCCCTGTTCATTGCAGGGGATTTAGACCGGATGGCCTTTAAAGCTCCCTTGCAACTCAAATGATTCTGATTCTGTGAAAGTATGCTGTGATTTGCAACTAAATTCCAAATCACACAGGAAGAAACTATTTTCACTTAGTGGTCTCAATCTAGGGTCTAAAATGAACTAATAAAGGCACAGAGTTTTGATTTGCTGATAAATAAATGTGTAAAGGTGTGTAGAAGGAGTGTCTGCTCCTTTAAGGAGACAGTGATCTGAATGAAGGCTTCTATTTTGCGAGAAAATGACCAATTATAAACCTGGTCAGCTGTACCAATTAATAAGGAAAGAGATGGAATGTGGGAATGTGTATTCTAACAAAGTTGTCTGAATATTTTTTTGGATCCGATTGATAAGAATAAAAGAATGAGCAATAAAAAAAAAGCTGAGACACAGACTTGCTGAGATCTACTCACACTAATTCATGGGCTATTAAACTAGAGATGAAGATGAATGTGGATTTTTCCAACTGATGAGATTGTGAACCATGGATCTCCAGACTGGGAGGAAACCACAGAACTCTGCAAATCCATGAGAGGATGTACAGAGGGGAGATGAAGCAGGGAAAACGAAGGGGGCGTAGGTAGAGAAGTATATAAAAAGGAGTAGCCGTATGCAAAACAGGGCCTGTCACCATGCTTGCCTGGCTGAACCCTGCACCTGTTTTATCACTGCAGCTTGTTTTATCTCCTTGTCTCATTTAAACTTTTCTTAACTCTCATATTTGCTCTTTCTCTCCAACTTGTACGAGTGCTCTGAGGGCTAAGTATGAGTTACACACAGGGTGTGTGAGTGGAATTGGTGCCAGCTCCTGGCATCAGGCTGGGGGTTAGGCCCATGGACTGTAGTCCCAGCTATTGGAGTGAGTGAGGGGCCTAGCATCAGTACCTGGAGGGGCCACAGCTCTCTGCATCTGGAAGGGTCCTATAGACTTTGAGCTCAGAGCACCAGCTGCTGGGGGAGTGGTGTGAGTGAACTGTGGTGCCAGCTACTGGAGCAAGTGGTTTCCTAGCATCAGTTACTGGAGCAAGGAGTGAAGTCTTCTACTCCTAGTCACTGTGAGAGGTGAAGTGCTGTGTTCCCAAAACAGCTGCTGGGAGGAGGGACTGGTGTGAGTGAGGCCAGTGCGGGGCTCTGCACAAGTAATGGGAGCAGGGCCAGTGGTTACAGGCCTGGTGCTGGCTGCTGAGGGCTGAGTGTCTGTATCTCCCAACCTGGTGTGCATGGGGTGTCCATGTGTATTTGCTAGTAAACTTTAAATTAGACGAGCTTGTGAGTAGCAGGGGCCTCTGATCTGGACTGATCAGGTGGGCAGTGGGTCTGGGCTTGGTATGCCCAGGGGGACTCACAAATGTAGTGTGCGTGAGAGATGAGTGTGTGTGTGTTTGCAGTGAACTTCAAGCTGGGCTAGCAGATGGGTAGGTGACCTGTCAAGTGATTAAAGGACTTGGGATCTGGACAGGGTGTGGGACAGGCAGAGGGCAGAGGATTCGCAAATGTTTGTGAGCCTACAGAGTGATATGTGTGTACCTCCATCAGTGAACTTCTATTTCTACGAGCTGGAGAGGAGGAAGGGGACTCGGCTGTCTGTCCTGCGTGTTGAAAGCAGCCCTTGGCTCGGGCAGCCTGTGTCACCAGTTGTCAGTGTCCCGTCTCTTTGTGTGTGTCTGTGTACCTCTGGAATATGTGCTCAGCTTTGCTACTGGTTGAACCTGTGAAGGGGAAAGCAGCAGATGCATCCCTCAGCCCAGGCAGAGACCCTGTATCACTATGCATTGGGCCGGAAGATGAGGCTATACTATTTTCCTCAATTACTGAAATCTTTTTAAAATTTATATTCTTCCTTATTTTCCTCTCTTTGATTCAGTAAAGATTTGGGAGTGTCATAAGTATTTTTTTTCTTGAGAAATTAATTCAGATATCTTTTGATATTATTCAAAGCAACATCAGATGCTCTTAAAAAGAAATTTTGCTTCTATTTTTTTTTTTTCCCCAGAAGATAAGGTCCTAATGTAATGTCCCCTATTGATGATTGGCCATGATGTCAGAGGCAGATGTTGGTGGTATGGCAGTAGAGGTTGAACTTTCCTGCCAATATTCCATTACAGTTTGTTGCCATGCGACAGATGGCAGCAGAGGGGCAGTCTGACAAATGGTATCTGACATGGAAGTGCGTATGAAGAAAAGGTGTGGAAAGGAATTCCTCTGTGTGGAAAAAATGGCACCCATTGACATTCAGTGATGCTTGCTGAACATTTACAGACACCAAACAGTGTATGTTAACACAGTGAGGCAGTGTGTGGTGTGCTTTAGCAGTGGCAGCACTGATGTGAAAGACAATCTATGTCCTGGATGGCCACGCAGATTTTTACGAGTGTACTATGCAGGCTGTTGTTCATTGTTGGTGAAAATGCATAGCTAATGGTGATGATTATGCTAGAAAGCAGTGGTTTGGAGTTGCAAATTTGTTCTATCAAATAGTGTTATTGTGTTCTTTGTTGTAATTTCCATGGAAATAAATAGGAGGCATTACTTTCAGAGCAACCTACATATATTATAGTTGGAACTTTTGTGTTTTGGAACAGAATGTTTGTATGTTTTATTATGTATTTAAGGCTCTCTGAATTCATGCAATATGGGTAGATGTAGTTGGTAAGATTAGTATGTGGACTTAAATTCATAATGCCTACACCACAGTTAGTGATGCAGAAAGATAAACATGATACAGCTATTATTTCATGAGTGTTAATATTCTGTTACTTCTGATTAGTAAATCTATATTCTGATTATTTTGCTTTCAGATTTGATAATGCCACCTAATCTGATTACATATCATTGATTCTCATATTTGCACTTTATTGTGAGCACATGTTGTAGAATGTCACAGTAAAAAACAATATTCAGTTAAAATAAGAGGTGAAAATCTGTACCAAAATAATAGCATACAAAGCCTTTTTAAGCATTTTGCAATTATGCTGGTAATTTCCAAACAAGATTTTGTTTATAATTTAGGTTAAATGTACTCTTAGTGTGCTTACCACATTTCAGGGGCAGGGAATATTTCTTGCTGGATATTCATTATGGGAACAGAGTAAAAAGGAAGGAACCAGTGACATTTTCTCCAAAATGAGTTAGAACAAGTAAGGAAAGAGTGATGATAGGGGCCTAAATAATTTAATGTACAGTAACATTTTCCAATGATTATTTTCTTATAAATTAAACTTTATGCATGGCCTCGAGCTTATTTTTCTAAATAGCTGTTATACAAAGATTAATATCTAGCAGAAGAAATCTAACTGGCCAGTGTATTGAAGAACCTTTCATTCTTGGGCATGTAATCAAGTTTTTTTTCTTAGTCTAGCTCTTTTGAATGACAGCAAGCTTTTTATTTAGATACGGGATCAGATTTCTATAAAAGCAATTGAAGTTGCTTCCTTGTTTTTCAAAATATTTTGTAATATACTAAGAAGACTGCACAGATGCTGTTCGGTAGAACAGTCCTTTTTAGTTTTTAGTTTTGTCTTTCTCTTCAGTGATAGGATTGATAGAAAATGTCTGCTATCTTCTGGTCAAGTTAATAAAATGACATTAAAAAAAAAAAAAGAACTAAAAAACTTTGAGTCCCTCCCCTCCCTTTCCCCCCTTCCCTTCCCTTCCCCTTGCCTCTTCTCCCTTCATTTGAATGCACTACCCCAGGTGAGGTCTCACAAGAGCAGAGTAGAGCGGCAGGATCAGCTCCCTTGACCTGCTGACTGCACTTCTTTTAATGCAGCTCAGGATATGGTTGGCTTTCCGGGCTGTGAGGGCACACTGCTGGCTCATGTCCAGCTTGCCATCCACCAGTACCCCTAAGGCCTTTCTTTCCAGGGGAAAACATTATTTATAGTAAATGGACATATGTACTGAGCAGACTTATCTACATTGTTTTTTGTTATTTGGTTCCAATAAGTAAACTATCAAGTATAATATATCATTTATATGCTATATAGTTTACCTCTACAACAGTAATCTATGAATATTTGATGAGTCATCTGACATACTGATTGTGAAAGGAGATCGATTAAAGAAAACTAGATAAGTAATAAATCTATTTGTGTATCACATGAAGCTATTGATAAACTAGAAATAAGTTAAAAATAAAAGCAAGAACCTTCTCTCTTACCCTTTGATAAACGTAAATATCATTTTATTTTTAAGGACTAACATAGTTTGTACTGCGTGACAGTGAATAATTAATGCAACGCGTGACATCCTCCTTTTTAAAGAAGGAGCTGAAAGTCAACTCTCAGGATTTGTGTATATCAAAATAATCTGTAAAAAATGCTAGTTCAAAGATTGTACCTCAATGTCAAAGAATTTGCTAAAAAATTCTTTAACATTCACTAAAAATAAACTTTAAATTTTACCTGAAATGAAAAAAAAAAAAATCTAGTGTCAATTCTCACTAACTATTAGTATTGTTCATTGTTTCAACACTAATATATTTTTCTTTAAGTGAAGTATGAAATATTGGCCTGTCTTTTACTGTCCATTGCCACAAGTTTCATTAATAGTCTCTGTCCCAAAATGCAACTAGTGATTCCCTTCAATTTTGAACTGGATGATTCTATTACAGTGAAACGACTATTCACCAGTCAGGTATCTTAGTAAGTTCAAAATAATTCTTTGTTCTTCAAAAGTTTCCATAAACCTTAAAGAAATTTAAGGTTGTGAGATCTGTAAAAATACAGGATACAATCAAACAGACTTAAATAGTTCCAAACTTGAACTTGTTAAACATTTTCAGTTCTAAATTCA
This sequence comes from Penelope pileata, assembly GCA_013396635.1. Taxonomy (NCBI): domain Eukaryota; kingdom Metazoa; phylum Chordata; class Aves; order Galliformes; family Cracidae; genus Penelope; species Penelope pileata. The sequence goes on from WBMW01001329.1 coordinate 48,047, forward strand.
TATTACATGTAGAGCAAAAACCATTAAAATCTTGACATTTACTGCTGATGGCAGTTAAACTTCGTATGATATTTGCAGTACTCCCCATTCCAAGCATACGGAAACTTCAAATGCCTCACTAATGGTAAATACCATAGGGTGCTAAATGTCAAGACTTTAATGCTTCACTGTAATCATTATGGGATAGATTCTGATAACTTTGCTCAAAATAGGTAGCATCTTGCTCCTTGAAGAATCTCACTGACTTCAATAGTACTACTTGTGGTAGCGTTTGGTACAAGAAAGAGCACATCTTTGCAGACCTGTTACTGTGTGTGTGATAATTTAAAACAGAATAATGGTTGCATGTTATGTTGTTACATATGCTCTTTCATTACACAAGCATGCAGTCTGCTATTCAGCAAATACAATGTGATAAAGTAAAAGATATATCAGTACAAAATAATGGTTGACATTTAGCATACACAAAAGTCAGTAAAGTTAAAGTTATGGCTCCCAAAGAAACCATATCTCATCTCCCTTGCATAAACATATTCTTTAATGTATGTGCACAAATATTCTGAATTATGGTTTCTATGGGAACAATCTCTTTGGATATACAAATTTGTCTTTTCTCTGTGTAGAGCCCTCAATAAGAAATTGCCTTTGTTAAAAACCATGGCTTCTTGGGCCCCAGCAATGAATCCTTAAAAGAGGCATGAATACCATAAGCTCAGAGCCTAGAAATATTTTCCCTTACACTTCTATTTAAAATTTCTGTGACTATTAGTGTAAACTTTTCCCTTCGGTCTTAACTGATCTTTATTCCAGTCCAGGGAATTTGCCTATCATTCACATCAGAATAAGGTGTTTTTATTGCTTACATGTTCAAAGACTCCATTGTTTGATGTATGGCATCATTAATGGGTGCAATAAGCTAGACAGTGAAGGTATTCAGAGGCTTCATAACTTTTGAAACTTAAACTGTGGTACTATAATAGTTGAAGTGTGATTTAAAGAGTGTAAAAATTTCTAAAGTTTCAATGATTTTTCAGATTGAAGAGGACATAGTTTAATAATTCTTTTTGAAACAGATGAAGTAACAAAGCATAGGGTGCCAATTTCATGTTGACGCAGAACAGGTAATACTGTACGTTCAACAATAACAAGGAATTGTAATTTCGGGTTTTTATGTATCAGAAAAATGATGCATACTTAATCTGTATTCATGTAACAACTTCTTAAGACCTTTGTTTCAGATGTTCAGATTTTATATTTGGCTGTTCATAGTGTCACTGAAAGACTGAAATTTCCCTTTTGCTCATGCTGAGCTGTTGGAGAGAGTCCAGAGGAGGGCCACAAAGAGGATCAGAGGGCTGGAGCACCTCCAGTACAAAGACAGGCTGAGGGAACTGGGCTTGTTCAACCTGGAGAAAAGAAGGTTGCTGGGAGACATCACTGCAGCCTTCCAGTATTTAAAGTGAGATTATAAACAGGAGGGAAATCAACTTTTTATGTGGGTAGATAGTGATAGGACAAGGGGAATTAGTTTGAAAGAGAGGAGATTTAGATTAGATGTCAGGGAGAAATTTTTCACTAAGTGGGTGGTGAGGTGATGGAACAGGCTGCCCAGAGAAGATGTGGATGCCCTGTCCCTGGAGGTTTTCAAGGCCAGACTGGGTGGGACCCTGGCCAACCTGATCTAGTACTTTATCTAGCAGTTGACAATCTTGCCCTGTGCCAGGACGGTTGGAACTAGATGATCTTTCATGTCTCTTCCAACCCAAGACATTCTATGATTCTATGACTCTACCACTCTGTTTATTAATGTATTTAATTATGTATGTATTTTTTTATTTATACTTCTGTTCCTGGACTTTCCTGTTATTCACATCTAAAAGTAACTTGTCAGGAGACTCTAAATATGTAGGTTCCTCCAAAAGTAATCTCTCCTATTTATTTCCATGGAAAACACAACAAAGATCACCAACCCTGGAGGTGAGTGATAGAGTCTGGAAAATGGAGGGCTTCCCTCTGGTTGAGGAGAGCTTCCCTCTGGTTGAGGAGGGGATGGTC